>VYXC01001269.1:296685-334699 GCA_013397175.1 Platysteira castanea
TCCCACACAGCATCCTGCATCCCACACAGCATCCCACATTCCACAGAGCATCCCGCATCCCACAGAGCATCCTGCATCCCACAGAGCATCCCTCATCCCACACAGCATCCTGCATCCCACACAGCATTCCGCATCCCACACAGCATCCCACATCCCATACAGCATCCCACAGAGCATCCCGCATCCCACACAGCAGCCTACATCCCACACATCCCACAGCATCCCGAGCCACCTGGGGATCCCAGTGCCCCTCGGGTGCTGCCAGAGGAGCAGTGTGGCCCTGCCATTCCCTGCCAGGTGTCCCCAGGGATGCACTGATGGACACAAGCGCTCCGGCTCAGCACGGCTCAAGTGAAAGGTGCTGTGGGGGGTTTCTTTTTTGGTCCTTTTCCTTTATTTCATCAGAAGGATGTGAGGGGAAGTTTGGTATTTTAACACTTGGCCTACTATTAGCTAGGGAAATCTAGCAGATGTACTTCATCATCTCCAAGCTACGAGCAATCTCCAGCACTCTGGTATTAATGTGGGGAGATTGACTCAAAGCGTTTTGCTTCAATGGCTCTTAAGAAATTCACAGTTCATTTCCAGTCATTAAAATAATTAGTGCTGTGCTCTGCCTCCTCTGAGGACAGAGCTGTAGGGCCAGCTGCCCTGGGTGTGAGCGAGGCCCAGGGCTCCCAGCACGCTCCCTCCTCAGCCTGTGATGGGGGCGATGCTGATCCTGCCCGAGGCCTGGGGGGACCCAGGGGAAGGCCCAGCTTAAAGCAGGACTCGGGGGCTTAAATGGCTTTGAGGGGCCCTGGCCCTGCAAGGAGCACATGGGAAACTTCCCCATTTGTTTTAATGAGGCTGCTCCTGTAATAGGGAGAGTCCCAGAAATAAGTGATTACAGGACTGAGCCCAAACCGACTGCTAAGGGTTAGGTGTGACTCGTGGGATCAAGAAAAGTCCTTGGTTTTACTGGAGGCAAGGGAAAAAAAGTCTGATCTTTGCTGGATCCCATTATGTATCACCTTCACTCCATAAAGAGGTCTTGGAAAATAGGAGTTAACCCAGGGCTGCTGTTCAGATCATGGGAAGGATGTCAGGCACAGGAAGCTCTAGAACTGCACTTCTCTCTCAATATTGCTTCTGCAACCAGTTCTTATCTAAAAGTCCCTAATCTTTTTGGGAAAAAGCAGAGATATTTTTGCACTTCTGATGTTTGGTAGCAAGATCTTGAAGGTATTTCTGTAAATAGGCTTGACATGGATAGAATCTGGCTCAGGAGAATTGCTGAGGGTGAGCAAAGCTTTTCTCTGCTCTGGCTGTTTGGGGAGGTGAGGTTTGTAGGGGTGGAGGGCTGGACACTTTGGGGTGGGTAGGAATGGGATATTAGAGCCAGGTCAGAGGAACCACAGTGCAAAGGGCATTCAGGAGCATCCATAGGGGCTGCAGACCTGTGGGCTGTTTGTTTTGAACTCAAACCAAATGTGAATCAAAGCGAAAACCTCTCTGTTTGCTTCACGACAGTGCAGAGTCTGAGGGGCCAGGATGCAGACAGGACAAGGGGAATAGCTTTAATCTAAAGAGGGAGATTTCCACTGGAAACATGGAGGAAATCCTACCCTGGGAGGGTGGGCAGGCCCTGGCACAGGGTGCCCAGAGCAGCTGCGGCTGCCCCTGGATCCCTGGCAGTGCCCAAGGCCAGGCTGGACACTGGGGCTTGGAGCAGCCTGGGACAGTGGGAGGTGTCCCTGCCATGGCAGGGCGTGGAAGTAGAAGATCCACTCACTTTGAAGGGATTGGAAAAGTTCAGGTGTTTGGGTAAGTTTCCATTCACTATTCCTGTATTTAACTCAGGTAAGTGTCACCCATTGGAGTTTTAGGACACCAGGCTGTGAGGGTGCTAAGAAAATAGGAAGTAATAAAAAAAGGCTGTTGAGACACTTATCCAATGCTGAGGGAATTTTCAGAACAGCTGGAGTTGAGTAATTATGAGCAGAACCCTTGTTTCCACTGAATAAATGTATATTAGATTATTCCCTAACGATAAAGATGATTTAAAAGACAAAAGCTATAGAATAATAGACATTAGCAGATGTATCTATTTCCAAAATCCCTGAAACCAGACTTAAATCTTGGGAGTTATTCCTCACCTTCAGCAGAGCTCTCATCAGCTGCAGCGTAAGCCCCAGAGCTGACACTCCAGATAAGAACATGATACAGTCCAGCCCTTAACTCTTAACAGAAAATACATCAGGACTTACTGTAAAATTTCATGGAGGATTAGAGAAAATATTAAGTCAATAGTTCTTTAGTTATTAGGGGCTTTTAAGGTAATCAATACTTTCCAGCCATGTTAGTGCCTACCGTGATAAAAGATGACATTAATATCCAACTCTTCTTTTTTTGGGGTATATTTATGTATATCCTTCCTTTAGTCTCTGCTGCTAGAATCAATAGCTATATGAAGAATATGGTTATTTTTAAATGCCATCAATATTGATTTACCTGGAACTGCTGGTTTCAAGTGGAACTGGATTTCAGGAAAAAAACCCCTTATTTTTTCATACAAAGAGATTACTAACCACCCTAAATCTTTGGAGTACCCCTGCCTTTGCTTCTAGTGATTTTCACATTTAGCAGTGTGCTAATGCAGCAGAAACTATTTTAGGATTAATAAATCCTAAAAATAGGATTAATAGGATTAATTCTAAAATTTCTGTGGAGTTACATGACATTTTATGTCCTCAAAGCATTGTGCAGATGTTAATTGAATTTAATTGATATCATTCAGTCCCCAAAGTTATATGCATGAAGTTATTAATGATTTAATTATTTTGTCAATGGAATAGACTCTTTGCCTTTGATTCTGCTCCAGGAGATCCAGACAGTCCTGAGGCTGAATCTTTTTCATTCAGGTGACTCAGGAATACAGTTGGTCCAATGATGAGATTTTGCCCAGGGCATCCTCAGAGGGATTTTTCCCCCTGGTCAGCCCCAGCCTGAGGTCTGACAGGGATTATTCCTTCCCAAGCACCAGGATTTGCCTGGGAATGTTTGGTAAATCCATGGTCAGGCTGTTCCTCCAGCCTGGGTAGGGTTCTCATGGAACCACGGAATGGTTTGGATTGGAAGGGAGCTTAGAGATCATCTCATTCCAACTCCCTGGGACTGGGACACTCCACTGTCCCAGGCTGCTCCAAGCCCCGTCCAGCCTGGCCTTGGGCACTGCCAGGGATCCAGGGGCAGCCACAGCTGCTCTGTGCCAGGGCCTCCCCACCCTCACAGGGAAGGATTAAAATTAAATGAACATCAGAATTAAAGAAATAAAATGATCTCTGAACTGCAGCTTGGAGAGGAAGGATTTTCCCTGTGGCTCCAGGAGAGCTCTGCAATGATCTGAGTGAACGTCTGCACTGAATGGCAGCCGCCTTTAGTTCACCTGTAATTAACCAAATCATAAACATTGCCTCGAAGTCAGTCAGGAGGGAGCTTTGCAGTGTTCCCTGGGTGTTCCTGACAGCCAGGGAGTGTCAGGGATAACACAATTCCAGAAGTGTGTCTGGGAAAACACAATAAAGACGCTCTCACACCTGCCACGTTCAGCAGAAAGGAGGGGAAAGCCTTTTTTATTGACATATCTCACATTCTTACTCAATTCCCAACTGCACAAGGGATTGGAGGACATGTCACTTCCTTCTCAATCCCACTGGAGAAAAAAGGTGCTCATCAAAGTTCTCTTATCACAAAAGGAATGAAAAACAGAAAATACCATTAAGTAAACATTGGCCATTATTTACATGAAACTGCGTGAGAAAGAATCTGACTCCAAGGTTAAAACAGAAGGCTTTAGCAAAAACCAGGGCAACACAGCAGGGCTGCTGGATGGGGCAGTTTTCCTCTCTGAACCCCACTTGTGCCACTCCCAAGGAAGTGCAGGTTTGTTCCATGTGGTGTTTGCTCAGCTCCCAGCAAGTGCCAGGGGTGAGGAGTGGATACATCTAATTCTGGAACCCAGAACTGCATTCTTTTGGCTAAATTTAAATAACATTGGGCTACCGTTTTCACCTTGTTTCCAACCTTGTCCACTCTGATGGAGTTAGGAATGCACACTCTTACAGCCCTTGCCAGCTGGAATTCCCCTGGGAAATTAGCTCCCAGATACCTTAGGATCAGCAAAGCTGCTCCACGTACAATTTGTCCCTTTCTGACCCATTCTAAGAAGAGGGAAGGAGATCTCTTGGGTTTGAAAATGAAAGAAGCTCATCTTTATAAATATCCCTGAATCCACCGTGTTTAGCAGCTTTACTGAGAAACAAACTCAGAACTGCTGCAAAACTACTCCCAGAAATGAAATGGTTGGGAAGAGCACGAGGGTGGATGCAGTAGGAAACCACTGAACCCTTTATGCCCAAACCAGTTGCCCCAGTGGCTCTGAGGGTGTGGAACACTGGATCTGGAGTAAATCAGCCACAGCACACTCGGAGTGTTTCCAGCAGGGAAACCTGAGAGTCATCCTCTGTGCTGGTAAAAGCACAATAAAGGACACTCTCACACCTGCTAGGTGCAGCAGAAAGAGGGAAAAGGAGAAACTTTATTTACATTTCTGATACTTTATAGGGTTCTCAACTCCACAAGGGATTGGAGGACATGTCACTTCCTCCTCAATCCCACTGGAGAAAAAGGATGCTCATCAAACTTTTTCTTATCACAAAAGGAATGAAAAACAGAAAAGACGGTTAAATAAACATTGGCCATTATTTACATGAAAGTGTGTGAAAATCTCTGACTCCAAGGCTCAAACAGAAGGCTTTAGCAAAAAACAGGACAACAATCCCTGACTTCCTGGAGCAGCATTCCTGGATGCCAGGGTTAAAATCCCGCTGTACCACCAATTATTCCTGCAGAAAGTGCCCTTTCCTTGTGAGCTGGAGAGGTCTCTGGGATGAGGCAGGGAGGGCAGCTCTGCTGTGGTATCGATCCTGGTCCCTCTGGCTGCCGGGGCTGAGCACAATTAGAGGCACTCAGGGGACACAGGGCTCCTTCTCTCAGCTCAGCCTTCTCCAGCTCCCAATAAATAGGGCATTAAAAGGGAATTACTGTGTTTTGCATTGGATAAAACAGCTGGTCTCCTTCCAGGGGAGTGTCAGGCCCCAGTGATGGAGTCAGGGAAAACACCTCTGGTCAGGCCTCTTTTCATTTCAACCCCAGTTCATCTGGGGGAAGAACAAACCATAGAGAAACCACAGAAAACACTGAGCTGCCCTCCCACAATACATCATTTGTAAAGCTTTCACTCCAGCTCTCCAAAAGGCCATTTAGCTTAATAGTCTGCCCCATTTTTCATTTCCTGATGCCACAGGTGCTGGGGGGATGATTTACAAAAGAACAATGGAATGACACTTTACCTGACTTTGGAAATTAATTCCCAGCAGCCTCACGCCTTTTGTGCCTCAGAGATGCCTCCCATAACTCGGAGTGGGGGGTGAGATTCTGTACCAACACAATGGGAAATTTAAAATGGGAGAATACATCCAATTTTCCATCCAGCCACGAGCTTCTGGAACCATTAGTAAATTGTTTGCATGTCCATATTGGTAATAAAAGATTCATCGACTGATTGAATTTTCAGAAATTTAGGCACAGGCAAAATGAATTGGCCTCCATTCTAGTGGGACTAAATGCCAAAAAAATTACACGTACAAAATACATTATTTCAAAAACCCTCAGAAGAAAACATGCCTAGCTATATATACATATTTAGACAATATGTATATTTAAAACCTGTAAGAACCTGCCATACTTGAATTATATGAAATAGAACGAATAAAAAAGGGGGGAAACCAAATAAATCTGTGTCTCAGTTTGGTTGTCCCTGTTCTTATTTCCACTGACCATGACAGGTCTTTAAATGAAGGTCAGTTCCTCGTGGAAGAGTTTGTTGGCTTCTTCAGGATCTTAAAACTTGTGGGGTGTGAAATCAATGACAAATTTCAGGGCAGTATTGGTGTGGTAAAATGGAGAGCTTCCAGTGATTCAGAACATTGTAGGAAATCACCTGTTGGGTGAATGGCCCACGAAATATGATCTATTGCTGAAAATCTCCTTAAACACTCAGCCGTTGGAGGAAATGAACTTTAAGTGGGACTTCCGTGGCAGAACTTCTACTTTGATGAATTTGTCATGCTTGGTGGGTAGTGATATTCAACTAATAGCTTTAATAACCTCACTATTTACAGGCAATTACCCCCATGAAGGAGCTGGGGTGGGATGAAAACATCTGTTTCCTTCTGGAATCCGTGTACATCTGCCCTTAAGCAAGCTGAAAATTTGGTGTGAGAACTCTTAAGGACTGAATTGCTGGGGTTTTTCTGCAGTCCTACCTTCTCTGCAATTAGATAACAGCTTAAAATTTGATTACTGAGTTATTCTTTACCTCTCAGAATGCACAGGCACAAGCAAACTCTCCGTTGAGAGCAGATTTGATGCCAGTTAAATATTCAGGTAGTCCTCTGAAGGCACTGGAAATCAAATACCCGGAACATCTTGTGCAGAGTGAGAATTTCCACGTTTCTGAATGTGTATTTCCCTGCCATTCCCAGCGGAGGTTCTCACTGTTGCTTTATCCAAAGTCCTTTCAAGCTGTTAGTGAGTTCAGTGCTTCACTGGGAGGTTCTCTCAGGTAGGGGAATCCTCTTGATGTGCTGGTTATGGTGGTGGAGAGAAAATACAGCTCTGTGAGCGGTTTTGTACGTGAGAGAGGTGATCTGACAGAGGCTCCCTCACAGCAAGATCCATTTTTTCCTTCCAGCAGAGACAAAACTAGCAGCTGGAAGGATTGGAAATGTGGAGGAGCTGAGGAACCTCAACACCTCCAAGGCTTTACTGAGCTCCCCAAGGGCATGGGCTGGTCCAAGGGGATGGAGGCTCGGGGCCTCCTGCTGGGAAAGGCCACAGAGAGGATTGGGAAGGTCATGGATCCGCGTGGCTGGAATGGGTGTGACACCAAAGCCAGGATGGACAGGGCTTGGAAAAACCTGGGCTGGTGGAAGGTGTCCCTCTCCATGGCAGGGAACAAGAGGATTCTTAAGGTTCCTTCCAAGCAAACCAAGTGATGCTTCTATGAAAATGAGAACCGCAAAAGCATAAGAGCACATCTGGAGTCCATTCCTCTGCTCCCCCAGGACGAAATCCAGCAGACTTTGGCATTTGTGTCCATTACATGCAGTTTGTGTCCATTGCATTTTGGCATTTTTTCCCCACCTTTGCAGTGCACCCACCTTTGGATCAGAGCGATGCAATTCTCAATGCCA
Source organism: Platysteira castanea (assembly GCA_013397175.1). Classification (NCBI taxonomy): domain Eukaryota; kingdom Metazoa; phylum Chordata; class Aves; order Passeriformes; genus Platysteira; species Platysteira castanea. The sequence goes on from VYXC01001269.1 coordinate 303,984, forward strand.
CTCCTAAAAAGAGTTGGGTAATGATGTTATCAATATCTTTCAGCCCAAGAAATGGAGAAACCCTAACTAAGCAGACTGCAGAGAGTGTGCTCAGTCTCTCTACTAAATTTTAGTAAGTTATGATGTGGAAAAACCCAAGAAGGTCTTGATTTCCAGGCCTTTGCTGTGTTCTTTCCCTCCCTGACTCAGTGATAGGTTTTCACTGCCATCATCTGTGGAGGTTACTGGCCTTCCTCCCTGAGACAAACTGCAGGCAAACTCCCAGGATAAATTCCCAAGATTAAGGGCAATATTGTTGTAAATGTCACCATATTAACTTCTCTCAAGCTCCCTGAATTCCGAGTGATTTCCCTGCATGGATAATGGCAGGAGCCTGCTCTAAATCCACAGTGAAGGAAAAACAGTTCTTTTAACTCCTACTGAGTACTCTGTATTTTAAACTGAAGTGAGATTTATGAACAAGCTCCCTCTATCTCAATGTATATACACCCATTTACATTATTTTACATAACATATGGGAACAGTTTGTCTCTGTTGGGTAATAAATACACGGATAAAACCAACCCTGTGAGGAGGGATCACTGCAGTGAGCTCTGCATAAACTCCTCTTCAGACAGGGCTACTGGGCCCTTCTTGGGAAATCATGTCCAGAACTATATATACATTGAATTATATATACATTGAACTATATATACATTGAACTTGCTGACAGATCCAGCAGGAACAGTGGAGAAGGAAAAAGCAGTGTTATAGCTTGTAAGACTCAGTGGAGTCACTCCTGTTTATGCTGGTTAAAATTTTGGGACCCCATTAACACAGAAACGACCAAAAATTTCGTGAGATAGAAAAATTAAAGGAAATATCAAACCCTTATCTCTGACAAATCTTTGCAGTGGATACACGAGGTCTGTGCTAACCTGCACCTGAAAGCTACGGACACATCTCAGGTGGGCTGGGAGCAGTGTCTGGCAGTTTGGGATTTACAGCGATATTCCTCAAGGCTACCAGAGAGGACCTGGGGTCCCTTTGCCTGGGTGTCCCCTTCCAGACAGTATTACAGTTTTCCCCTCACTTTTCATTCCCTTTATTGAACCACATTTGTGTTTATAGCCCCATTTGCTTTCCCTGCCATGCTGTCTGTCACTTGTGTGGAATATGGGTTTTGCACACTTGCCAAACAGTTTTGTTGCTTGGAGAGGGTTCAGTGGCAGAAGAATTTGCCTCTCTGCATGGTAATGTTCATGTTTGGCTAATGGGCCCTTTGTCTGGGGCCTCTTGCATATTCAGAGCTGCTCCTTTGTCACCAGCCTGACCCAGGCAGCAAATATGAAAAGGAATTGTAAATATGCCCTGTTCTCCCTGGGATGGCAGCTGAAGCAAGAATCAGCTTCCTGGGATAAACTGGTCCTCTGCTGCCCTGTAACTTCCCAGCACTGTCCAGCCACTCTCATGCTAGAGCAGTTCTGCCCACACCATAGTCTTACAGCTTTGGAGTCACCTTTCTCCCTGGTTTGTGTCCTCCTGGAGTACATTTAATAGGGACATGGACAGCACAGATGAAGCCGTGGTTTTGGGATGGCACAGCTGATACCATGGTGTGTGCAGAGCTGACAGCTCAGCAGCTGGCCTGCTTCCACAGGCCTGAGAAGGAATTTTTCCCTGTTTGCTGGGGCCTGGCAGGTAACACATCTCCCTAATTTGTGCAACGAGGTGGTGACAAAGGAGTAGCAAGCCCAACTGGTCACTTGAACAGCCAGGAATTTCCATGGCCGTGTGGACGTGATGAGTGTCTTCAGTGCTGGGGCTGCCTGGCTGTTGGTAAGAAAGTGGCTTCATGTACTTTTTGTAATTGGCTTTTTCATGTCTCAAGTATGGATTTTCTTTTTGCCCTGCAGCTGCTTTCTACTGTCAGTGTTAAATAAATTGTCTGAAGGTGGGGAGTCACTTTTTAGTTTGGAATACTTGGACAGATTGCTTGGTTCTGCCTGGAACAGCAGGTTTGGGTGGGTAACGAGCCAGTGTATTGGCAGGGCAGAAATCAATGGCACACGTACACAGGACTTTCACCAGTTTAATTAGACCATCCACACTCCTTTTTAAACAGCCCGGTCCAACCAGCACGCTGCAGAAACACACAAACCCTCATTTAAAAGAGAAAGGTCGTAGATCAAACTGTTCCATTGTTTGCAGAGAATCCCCTGAAAACTGAAGCCCCTAAGCTCGCAGAGCAGCCCGGCTGAATAATTCTGCCGGAGAAAACCTCCGAAAGGGGATGTTGCAGCACCATCTAGTGCCTCTTCTCCCAGAAATATCGGGAATGTCTGAATTTCCCACTTGATTCAAGGATGCCGGTGGGGACGAGGGAGTGCATTGGCTGCTTAGACATTTAAAACTTCTTTTCTCAACCAGTGTGGAGAGAGAAGGGAGCTGAGGGATGGAAAGGAGCTTTGGAATTTCACACAGGGAGGATTTTGTCAGCAGAGCTGCTCTGAGTTCCTCTTGCTTTATCTCCTTACCAGTCACACAGCTTTCCTCCTGAGGATAGTCAGGAAGTGGACGCGGGAGAGGGAAAATGGGAGGAAAAGTGCTGTGGTTAAATACCGAACTGACCAAATGGCACATTTTGGGGAGGTACAGCTGTGGTTTTGGTGGAGCAATAATCTGTCCAGTGAATGACTGGCAAGGGGGAGGCTGATGTTGGTTTGCAAACTCTTGGTGTTGAGAACCACACCTGTAATCAGGGACCAAGCACTCGATCCCGAGCTTTCCCCATCCCGAGCACGACCCAGGATGAAGACTAAATTAACTTAAGTTAACGTTAAATTAAATTCTAAATAGAGCTATCTGTTAATATCATTTACATTCCTGTCCCTTTGTTTCTTTTTCTTCTGGAAAGGTGATTAACGTCCTCTGACTCCGAACTACTCAGCGGTTAACCAGAAGAAATTTTGCAATTAGCACTATTCCCAACCAGCCACTGGAGATGAATTTGGGAATGAAATCCCTCAGGGCTGGTGGCATGGAATTTAAAATTTGTTTCTAAATCAGCCCTCTTGCAAATAACCCTCCTAAATAAAATGAAAGTTCACCTCAGCTGTCCGTGTGTATCTTTGAGAAGCAGCTTTTCAAAAGCAAAAAGCCCTTCCCGATTTTGGAGTGCTCTGACTTCACATGATGACAGAAATTCGGGTGATTCTCACACCAGATTAGCTCTGGCCTCGGGGATATAGAAATACTTGCCCTCCCCAAATTTACTGAAATTGTTTGGGACCAACACATTGCTCTATTTGTAACCTGACCTGGGGATAATCCTGCCGGAGAAATAGGAAACAACTTCCAGTGCTCCCAGCCTGAGTTTGGGAACGCACCTCATGCTGGGAGGGATTCAAATGTGAGATCAATCACTCTTCAAACTAATGACAGCTTTTTGTGATAATAAACATCGATATTTATATGTCAAATGTGTTTTCCAGCAGGTTTAATTTAAAACCCTCAAAATTAATTACACCATAGTGCCTTTAGTAAATGTCCTGATGATGATGTGGAACCTAATAAAAGTCACTTATCTCAAAAAAAATCTTCACCCCACATTATCAGTGTCTTCCCTACAGCCCTGTAGGAAAAGCTGGTGGATAGTGATGTCTGTAAATTATAGCTAGAGTCTCAATTAGAGTTAATGCCCAATTTGGGGGTTAAATTTATATTTAAGGCACTTGTGGAGTTACAGTGCTCATAGATAGAGCTGTTAGCAGGGTTAGGGTGATAAAGAGGTGCAATAGCATCCAAAATACTCCCAGAGTTTCCACTACTTAGCATTTTATTATGATTGTTATTGAATTTAGGTTTTCCTAAAAGAAACCCCAGCTCCTTGGGTCATGTAAATTTTTGGAGAATCCCAGGAGACACTAAAAAATGTGATCTATCCATCAAGACTGCAGAAACAAGCTTAGAAGTGTGGCTCAAATATACCCCCAGCAATTTAGTAAAAGCCCAATAGAAATCGAAGTATTTTAGGATATCAAAAGAATTTAAAAAAATATTTGGCATACTATTTCTTAATAAAATCCCCCTGTTTGGAGAAGAAGTGGCTCATCATTTTTTAATACTTTAGTTGATCAGCCTGACAACAAAAACATTTGATTTTCTTTTATTATAGTAAATGATCAGATACAATACCCTGCAATTATGTGTATTACAGTGAGACAATGCAGAAGAAGTCACGGAATCATAACTTAATCATTTAAGTGATTATTGTATTTTATAAATGCTTAATGTATCATCATGAGCATGTTTGTGCTCGTTTGGCAAATGTGATATTGATTATTGCTCTAAAGGCACAGTCAGGTCAGTAGAGATAATGGGTGTTTGTGAATTTCCCACCCATGATGGTAAGGAAATTTAGAGTGCTATTTGTCTTTTAAATGCGTTTCTCTAAACCACTTTAAATCTGATTTAAAAAATATAAAAATTATAGTGTTTTGCTTGCTGGCTAATCATTGATTTCCTCTGTCACTGATGCAGGGAGAATATTCCTGCAGAACTGAAATGGGAGATACTGAAAAGCAGAAAGTGCAGAATTTTTCCCTGAGAAAAAGGCATTTTTTGGGGGAGAAAACAACACAGGACTGAGACAGAAGAATTTGAAATGCTCTGGGAGCACTGTATGGGATTTAGTGATTTGTAACAAAGAATGCAATAAAAATTTAAATGGAGCAGACTTCCTAAAAGTCCAAAGCGCTCAGTCACTGCCCAGGGAAGAAGTTTTTCCTCCTGTTCAGGTGGCACTCCTGGGCATCAGTTTCTGGCCGTTCCTCTGGTGCCACTGCTGGGCACCACCGAGAGGAGCCTGGCTCCATCCTCTTGGCGCCGTACCTAATAAATTTAACAATTAAATTACTAAAGTCTGTGTGCACAGATAAAATCCCCTTCCAGCCGTCTCTTCTCGGGGTCCAGGAACCCCAGCCCAGCCTCCCCTCACAGCAGAGATGCTCCAGTGCCCTCAGCAGCTCCCCGGCCTTTTGCTGCACCCTCTCCAAGTCTCTCTTATGCGGCGAGATTTTTACCTAATATTGTGTTTACGTTCCTTTTCAGGCCATTTACCCAAGAGGTTTACCCCACCGCGGCTTTTATTCGCACCCAGCCCCTCTCCCACGCTCACAGCGGGGCCCGGGCATGAAGCGCTTTGGGGACGCGCCGCCGGTGCCACCTGGAGCCGCCCTACCCGGGTCAGCCGTGGGAGCAGAGCAGGAACCGCTGTCCCCCGCCACCCCCGAGCCCTCCGGGCGGAAAGGGCTGTCCCTGCCCGGGCACACGGAGCCACCGGCCCACGGTCGGTGCGGGCCCCGGCAATGGGCACGGAGCGCTGCCCGCGGCTCCCGGCCCAGCCCCGCTCCGGAGCCGACGGCGGCTCGGGCTCCTCCTCCGCCCGCCTCCTACCTCCGCCCCGCCGCCTTCCCAGGCTGCTCTCCGGGTAAACAGCGATGGCCGCCGAGGACAGAGGCGGAGAGCCCCGAGAGAACATGGGGAACCACCTCCAGCTGGTGCCCGGTGAGGGCCGCGCCGGGCTGGGGGCGCCCGCGGGGGAGGCGTCGGGACGGGGCTCGGCGGGTGGGGCGGGGAGGGGGAGAGGGGAAAGGAAAGTAAAGGAAGGAAGGAAGCGGAGGCGGAGAGGAGAGGGGGAAAGGAAGCGAAGCGAAGAGGAGGCAGGGAGAGCCCGCTAGGGGTGCGGGGAGCGCGGAGGGCCGGCGGTGCCGGGCCGCGGAGCTGTGGGCGCTCCCGGCCGCTGGAAGGCGGCTGAGGGCGAGCCTCGGCCCGTGGGGCCGCGGGCTCCTGCGGCCTCTCCTCCTGGGCTCCTAGAAATGCACCGAGGCCTTAAATGTTCCACCGAGGCTGTAAATTTCCACCGAGGCCGTAAATGTGCGGTGCGGGACACGCGGCCACGGGTGTTTGGGGCAGCCGAGGGGGCGAAACGGGCGGTGGGGTTAACAGCAGAGTGGGCAAACCAGGCACCTCTCGGTACAGTGGGACATCTGTGAAACCAAAGGCCTGAGGATAAACCTGTGTTGTTTTAGGAAGTCTGCTCCATTTAAATGCTCTCCAGTGAAAATAAGCAGGGAAGCAGAGGTGCTCGGGACTGGCGAACAGTGCTGCATCCCATGTGCTGCCCGGCTTATCTGTCACACACACCGGTGCAATTCCTCAGCCAGGGAATTACACGGAATTATTGCATAATAACGTGCTTTTCTGCATATGGTGCCTCCACACTGACAGGAGATCGAATGGTTTGGGAGGCAGCTTGTGCTTACCTGGAAAGAAGCATTATTTCAGAATAAGTGAACAGAGGAGAAGGGAGCATGAGATCCTGCCAGGAACGAGTGTCATTCCCATGGCAGGAAATTCTGTGAGGCCTGTATGTTTTAAATAATAAGAAAGTATTTCCTGAATACTTTAGGAAATACAGCATTAATATCAGCTATTTTCCTGAATATTTGAGGAAATACAGCCTTAATATCACCTCAATAAGCTGTTTCCTGAGTATTTTAGTAAATACGGCCTTAATATAACCTTAATATGACCTATATATATAACCTTGTTCCTCTTCCTTAAATGAGGTTCATATTTCCTCTTTTCTGCACGAAGGCATTGAGAATGGACTGGGCTGTGTTAATGAACCAGCGTTCATTTACCTCACTGGTAATTGGTCATTACCTCAGCGAGGGAAATGTGATTTTTGTCACACAGGGGATCCTTCAGCACTCGCCTTCCCCTCGTTCCTGTGTGCTGGAGGTGCTGCTGAGCCTGGAATTAAAAAAAAAAATAAATAAACCCCAATAGTTGGGGGCGTAGAAGCTTCAGCTTGTTTTGCCAGCTGAGAGGGAGGAGGAGAGGGAAGGCGCCGGGGATTTCTGTGTTTGGGGCTGGCTGGTGCTGCTGCAGTGGAATGAGTCATCGTCCCTCAGCCACCAGCACCACACAGCAGCCACTGTGCGCTTTTGGCAGCAGCCAGCAAAAGTTTGCAGGGCACAGTTCTTTCCAATCAACTGCTGCTAATTCCTTCTGCGTTCAGAAAAACAAGTGGGACGGCCTCTCGCTGTTCAAACTGCTCATGGTGGATGAAGCCGGATGGGAGCACATGGAAAAAATCAGATTTTTTTTTTTTTCCCCTCCCCCATCCTGCAGTGATGCCCCAGAACTAAACAAAAGCTTCCTGCTCTTCCCCTCCATCAAACTGAGCAAAATAATGGGCATTTTGGACATCTTAAACATTTTGTGGTCGTTCATGGTTAGGGTTGTTAATTGAATATAAGAAGTTTCATATAGATGTGGAGTATTTTTAACAGTCATTAGGCAGATGGTGTCTCATTGCTGAAAGGACTGTAATTAGGTACAATACCAAAGAGAGTCTGTAACCTCCTTTTCTGCCTTGCTGGATCATTTCTTGCTGAGATAAATGCAATATAGGATGGATCTGTAAGAGCAGGTTCTGTAAACTAGGAACTATTTAAAAAAACATAAGTGAGGTGAAGCAGAAATAAGACCAGTGACTAAACAGTTTGGGAGAGCATTTAACAAATGTGTCTGGAGGCCAAAGAGGGGGGAAAAAAGGTTCTCCAAAATCAGCTTTTAATGTCTTCTTCACTGTTCTCTTGTCCTCCCACTCTCAGAATCAGTAAAATTAGTGGTGCTCCCATTTCTGAGGAAAAATTCTTTGCTTCTTGAAGCATCTTTCTTTTTTGAGATTTCCCTACAGAACCCTTCAGGATGAGAGAATCCCTCCACCTTTTAAATTTTCAGCTCTGGATGATTTTTTAAGAAGATACTAATTGCAAAGGCAGGCAGCTAGACAGACTGCTGTAAAAATATTTTTTTCCATCTTGTGATAGCTTTGAAGGTCTAAATGATGTTTCTCAGCACCACTGGGATTATCCATTACCCAGCAGCTCTTAGTGTAAGAACGCTGCAGGTTGGTTTATTATGACATCTAGTTTAGACATAACATGGTGTATAAATCATGTTTGTGTTCAAAGAAACAGGGTCAAGTAATGCAGTGATTGATGATTTAATTGTCCTCTTGCCTGAAAATTACTTTAGGATTGGCTGAGAAGTGGGAAGGAAGTGGTAGTTTTCAAAGACTATTTTATATCTGAAATCCCTTGGAGCCTTGTAATTTGTTCCTTAGGAGCTGGCTGTGCTGGTTTGTGTTTGGTGTACACACAGCAGAGGCTGACAGCAATTAAATTGTCTGAAATACCAGCAAGGGTCTCTGCAGGAATACAGAGCTTCCCATTGCTTCCTGCTCACTTGCAGTTTGATTGTTGAGGTTTGTGCTGCTTCAGACAATTTACTCAGCATCCTACAAGGAATGGAGTTATCTGGCATCCTGGTGTGCAGACAGAAAACCTTTAGAGCTGAGATAAGGAAGTACCACTGCAGTGAAAACCTGAACTGACAGCCTTTGTTTATTATTTCTTCCAAGGAAAGTTGTTCTTCAGCCTTTCAGAAATAAATTACCAGCTTGTGACCCTTTCTATAGAATGATGATTTTGCTGTAACAGCAAGAAAATTCTTTTCCTCGGGTTTATTTCCCTATGCGGGGCTGTAGCCTGGGAATATTGAATGCATTTCCCTGATTCTCAGGTTTTTCTCAATATCTCAGTCTTTGCTGATTGATTTCTACCCAATATTCTGTATGTGCTTATCAGTAGAGAGCGAGGAAGAGGATGACAATGAAATGGAAGTGGAAGACCAAGATAGTAAAGAAGCTGAGAAGCCAAACATCATTAATTTTGATACCAGTTTGCCCACATCACATATGGTATGTTTTTTAGATATTGTCCATTAAATACACCTTAAAGGGATTTTAATGGGGTTTGTATAGTTTTACTGTAATGTTCTTAAGCCACAAACTTAATTTTATTTTCACAGAATCATAACATCATAGAATGGTTTGGCTTGGAAAAACCTTAAAGGGCATCCAGTTGCACCCCCTGGGCAGGGACACCTTCCACTGTCCCAGGCTGCTCCAGCCTGGCCTTGGGCACTGCCAGGGATCCAGGGGCAGCCACAGCTGCTCTGGGCACCCTGTGCCAGGGCCTCCCCACCCTGACTCCTCACTGGGAAGAATTCCTTCCCAATATCCCATCTAACCCTGCCCCCTGGCAGTGGGAAGCCATTCCCTGTGTCCTGGCCCTCCATCCCTTGGGAATAGTCTCTGTCCATCTTTCCTGTAGCTCATTCAGGCACTGGAAGCCCACAGTTAGATCACCTTGGAGCCTTCCTTCTCCAGGCTGAACAATCCCAGCTCTCCCAGCCTTTCCTCCCCATCCCTCTGATCAGGTGGTGTCCCTGTCCTCCCTGTCCCTTCCTGACTGTCCCTGCCTTGCCCTTGGCAGTACCTGGGCTCGGACATGGAGGAGTTCCACGGCAGGACGGTGCACGATGACGACAGCTGCCAGGTGATCCCCGTGCTGCCCCGGGTGATGGTGATGCTGATCCCCGGCCAGACGCTGCCGCTGCAGCTCTTCCGCCCCCAAGAGGTTAGCATGGTGCGGAATTTAATTCAGAAAGACAGAACCTTTGCTGTCCTTGCCTACAGGTAAAATCCACGGGGGGATGTTTTCTATGCAGCATGTTTTTAGCGCAGTTTCTGTGGGTACTAAAGCAAAAGCAGATGGTTGCATCAGTTCTGTGCTCAACAAGAAGTTGAAATTGTTTAACAAAATGGTTTTCTGATATGTAATGACAGTGTAGGTGCTTGACAGCACCACGTGTTTGCGTGGAGAAACAGCAAGTGCTGATCTGCTTCCTTGTTTGAGCATCCTCTTCATTTCAGTAACTGCTTGTTCCATCTTGTTAAAGAATAAGCCTTGACCTGAAATGTAAAAGTCACATTCTTGTTTTGAGAGCTGTATTGTTGCTTGTTTTGTGTGTGAATTAACAAGCACTGGCAAATGTTTCACAGTAGATTTGAGAGACAGGAGGTGATAGAAAAGTGGAAAGAGAAAGGCTGATGAGTGCCAGAAGAAGTTGGGAATGTTCCTCCCTCTTCCCCCCGCAGTTTACTATGGATTAATTGTGTGGGAGGTGGGAACAGTTCCTGTTACAAAGCCAATCTAAAGAACATTGGTACTTCCAGTGTCTGCATTTGAAATGCTGACACACTGGTGGATCCCTGTGCTCCCAGAATGTCACCTCTCGACTCTAAAGTAAGGCAAAAAACCCCAACCAAGCAAAACAATAGAAGTTGCTTTATAATGGAAAAATAATGATTGTGATTTGTTGCAGGTATTTTACCAAAATTACTTTTTTGATCAGACCAGTCATGTACACTCAGTGCAGACAGACTGGAGTCTGAAAGAGCAGTGCTGTTTGGAGGGTGTGTAATTAATTTAATTCATCTTTAATTCTGTTACTTTCAGTAATGCACACGAGAGGGAAGCACAGTTTGGAACGACAGCAGAAATCTATGCCTACAGAGAAGAGCAGGAGTATGGAGTTGAAACAGTCAAGGTGAAAGCAATAGGAAGACAGAGGTTCAAGGTGCTGGAAATACGAACACAGTCAGATGGGTAAGAAAATGATGCAGTTAATTCTGCACTCGAGTCAACTTTGATTAGGAGTAGTCTCTTATTCTCTAGTCCTTGTCCATATTCCAGTGTGATAGCTGTGATATTTAGAGGCTCTTCTGATTGGTTTTAACATATTATGTAATTAATGCCTTTTTCCATTTCTAAAAGTGATTAATATCCTGAGCAACCAGTGAGAATATGCTGAGTGTTCCCTCATTTTCAAGTTCTTGGCCTTGTGCCCTGCACCATGGCAGTGTCACTGGCCAGAGGGCAGGCTCCAGCCCTGATCTGGGAGCACGTGACAATTCTTAGCACAATGCTAGAGGTTCTGTAATCTTTCCTGCAAGGCTTGTGAAGTATTACTCCAAATCTATAAATCTAGAGCTACTCACTTGGATCTTGCACTTCACCATAGTGGCATTGCTTTAGAAAGAGGCCTGGGAGCAGCATTTCTATGGTTTTGTGACCTGCAGCTGAAGAAATTAAGAATCCTCGAGCTTTTTGCCCTCTAACATTTGGTTACAAATAACAGACTCCAAATATTACAGCTCAGGGAAACCCCTGCTTGGACACACGGTGGCAGTACTTGGACAACTGCAAGAACAGCAGCTTTGTTACTGAGAATTCAGTGTCCAGAGCTCCTTAGCAAGGAGAACATTTCCATAATTCTTGGTGTTTCTGATTCCCGAGTGCTCGTGGCACAACATAATTTTATAATGATTAAAGTAACCAGTTCAGTGCTGTCCTTGTAAGAAAACTGGAAATTTGTAATGAGAGACACCTGAATATTTCAGGATTTCTGCTGCATAATCCCATTTAAATATGAAGTCTTTCCTGCTGGACAGCATTCTTAGAACCCACATAACATATGCTGAGGTCTTTGTGGAAGAGGTGACCTTGTTGATGCTGGGATATTAAAATCTGATCAGAGCCTATATCCTATTTCTGCTGATTCTGACCTCTAGCTGAGCACAGAAGCTTTTGTGGTTTGAAGATAGCGAGCTGCATTTCAGCTAAACTGAGGCATTGAGGTGGAAGAGCTGACTATTGCTACCAAAAGTAACTTGAGGAGACAATAATAATCTAAGTGCTGAGATTGTGGAGCATTCTGCTGTGTTGCCACTGCCAATCCGTCTGTGTTTCTGTCCACCACAATCCCAACAGACCTGCAGTGCTCTAAAATAAAAAGAAGTTCTGATGGAACGGGTTGTTGTTTAAATTCTCTAGTACTGTGTAGGGATTAATCCATTGCACCAGCCTGTGTTCCCATAAGCTGTAAAATCCATTTTTTTTAAGTGCGAGCATTTAAAAAAACATTTAAAAAACATGTGTACCCCTCATCTTTCTGTTTCCTTTCTCAGAATCCAGCAGGCTAAAGTACAAATCCTGCCTGAGCGAGTGCTGCCTCCCACCATGTCAGCAGTGCAGCTGCAGTCTCTCAGCAGGTGCCATGTGATTCCCTCTTCCAAACCCACTTCCTGGCAGGACAGAGCCATTCGGCAGTGGTGGCAGAAGTACCAAAAGGTGAGGAGTTCCTCTGTGGGTTTGGTTCTTTTGGTTTTGTTTTATTTTCTGCTGGCATCTTGAGAAAATCAGTATCAAATTCCATCTGGGGAGGAGGAGGCACGGCTGGGAAGGCAGAGTCCAACCTCCTGCTTTTCAGGGAGTCACACAATAGTTTGGGTTGGGAAAGTCCTTAAAGCCCATCCATTCCATGGGCAGGGACACTTCCCACTGTCCCAGGTTGCTCCAAGCCCTGTCCAGCCTGGCCTGGGGCACTTCCAGGGGTGAGGAGTCCACAGCCTCTCTGGGAAGCCTGTGCCAGTTTATATCTGTATTTATTATTTATTCCACTGTCATTGCCACAGAGAAGATACCTTGAAATCTTCTGTCTCTGTAGAGATCTTTGGAGCTACTTCCAGAATTAATACAGAGTCCTGGTAACTCTCCTCAAGTTTGGATTTGCTTTTTTCTTCAATGGTTTTGAACTCTTCTATCCTCAAAACAAAAACCCAAAAACAGACAAACAAAAAAAACCAAACCAAAAAAAAACCCCACAAAAATGAAATCTATTGATAACAAAAAACTCTTGATTGTCAGAGCTCCTGACCAAGTTCATGTCCCAGAAATGCTGGGCTGTGGGGGTGGGAATCCCTTTCCAAGGCTGATTCTGTCAGGTGAAGCTGAAATGAAGTGAAACCACTTTAGGAGAAACCTGGGATGCAGATCCAGAGCAGGGTCACTGTCCTGTTGACCTCCATCTCTCTCCTGGTGTCATTTGTACATGAGGAGAGCTGCCCTCGAGGGGGAGATTAAAATTGAATTTGTACATGTTTGCAGGGCAGTGTGAGACCCTCCTCTGAAAAGCACTGCAGTTATGTTGTGTGCTGCTTTTTAGACTTTTATTAACTAAAGCTCTAAATTTCTGTGTTCAGAAATCACTGGGGAGAATTGGTTAATTAAACAAATGACATTACACTGGTGGAAATTTGGTGGTTCCAGGGACAGCTGGTGGAGACTTAGGAACAGATGCACTGTTAATAGCACTTAAATTTTGAACTGTCTCCATTTCAGGTAGATTCCCTTTGGAAAGACGTAATTTTTTATTCCTGAACATCAGAAATACCTCTAATGCAGAGACAGGTTTTGTGACAAAATCCATGTATTGTCCTGTTCAGAAGGCTTAGCTCTCAGTGCATCTGAAAATGGGGTTGGAAGCTTCACAGTGAAGTGCTGGTCCTGATGGGGAGAATTTCTTGTATCTTTAAATATTCAGGTCTGTCTCCCCTGTTCTATTTGTTTTTAAAACCTCCCTAAAACCTGCTAATGTTAAAGAATAAATATTTGTGGGTTTGCTTTCAGAGGAAGTTCCACTGTGCCAGTTTGACATCTTGGCCCCCCTGGCTCTACTCTCTCTATGATGCTGTAAGTTCACCCTTAAATCAAATTACCTGCCCTGAGTTTTATAGTTGTAGTATCTGAGTATTGGATAATATAAAAGCTTTAATTTTGCTGGCTCATAATTTCCATTTTAAAGCATTTTATATTGAGTGTAGTGTGAAAAATCAGGAAGGGCTTCCCCCTCTGTGTGGTTGTTCCTCATTCCTAGAGCAAGTGTCTGGGAGGGATAGCAGAGATTCTGGCTCCTTCTGTGTTGTCTCAGAGCAATAAAATGTGTAGGTACAAAGTGATTCTTTAATTGTTCTTTAATTAAAAGCTACTGTCCACTTAGGGAAAAGAGCTTACTCTACGTTTTGCTTCCCTCTTGTTTTTTTCCTAAGAAAACAGCAATACCTGTGTATTTAAATTAGGCTTTTCTTCTAACAAAAGGAAACCTTGATGGAAAGAGTCAAGAGGCAGCTCCACGAGTGGGATGAAAACCTCAAAGATGAATCTCTTCCATCAAACCCAGTAGGTACGAGGTTTTATGAACTCACATTTTAAAATTATTTTTCAAATTTCCTAAGAAAACCCAGCTTAGATATTTACCTGCTGTACAGTAAATAGAAATAGTTGGTTTGATTTTATTTCTCTGTTAATTCTAACAGACCTGCTGCTTTCTCATTTCTAGATTTTTCTTACAGAGTTGCTGCCTGCCTGCCCATTGATGATGCTTTACGTATCCAGTTGCTCAAAATAGGCAGTGCTGTGCAGAGGCTGCGCTGTGAGCTGGATATCATGAACAAAGTGAGTAGTTCTTTATTTGCCATCAAATTACTCTTGCCAAAAAACCTCGAGAGTGACTGTTACAAATTTGGACAGAAATGAATGGAATTTCCAGCTAATCCTCCTAGAGGGTGAGTGTGGGTGTTCTGTTATTTCTTCAAAAGTTTGCTCAAAAGGAAAGTGATGTCTGAATGCTGGACTGTGTTTGGCAGCAAGCAAGAAACATATAATAATATGTAACAATACAATATATAATAATATTTGCCTTTGTTAGAAGTATTTCAGTGTGGCAGTGCAATTTTTTAGCCAAGAGATGGTGCTACAAGTCCAGTGTTGCTAACAACCATCACAGCCCCACACTGACACCACCATCAAGTATCTTTTTGCCCTGGAAACTTGTGGATTTTGTAGCAAAATCTTCATAGTACTGAGCATAAATCTAAAAAGAGGTTTTTTTAGTAAGACTTGTTAGGCAATTCCTTGTTAAGATGTTCAAAAGCTCGTGTCCCTTCTTTCCCTTGCCATGGCCTTGTAATGTTCTAAATGTTCTATTTTTGTCCAGTACAGTTCTTTATAATAATTTATCTTTTCTGAATAACAATACTGTGTTTGTCTAATGGATACAGAGCAGTGGGAATTTTGCCTGTTTGCCTAAAAAAGTACTGTCATTAAATTCTTGCCTGTTTCTGGGGAAAAGGGAACCCGAGTTTCATTTTAGTAGTGATCCTCTTCCCAAAGTTCATGCACCAGAAATTTAAAGGAGACAGAAAACACCTTTTCCAAATTCTGAGACAAAAATGGGCAGGTTTTTGCCAGAGGCTGTAATCAGGCTAAATTTCACTTGTCTTCCCTGAGTTGAAACTCTGGAAATACCCTGATACACAAGTGCTGCTGGGAACTGTTCATGTTTAGTAATTATGTATTTTCTACAAATTCCAACGAGACAGGGAAACTTAAATCACCCTCATAAATTCGAGATAAAGTTGCTTTTTAGGTTATACCCAAAAGGTGTTTTCTTCATTGACGTGTGGCATTTTAGTCTGTGTGTTTACCTGCTCTGCAGTAGTGTGAGAATGCTGAGTGCATGATGGCTTTTTACAGTTTATTTAGCAACACTTTGGTCCAATCCAGTCTTTTTTAGCCAGAGTTCTTTAGGGTGCCCTGGCTTGTTCAGAATGTCATTTCCAGTAATAAAACTGACCCTGAGAGCTGATCCATCTCCCCTTGTCTCTGATACCAGGGAATTCTGTTGTGCTTTTACCAGCTTTCCCTGCTGTTCACCCAGTTAACAATGCTTATTTTAAGGAATGTGCCTGGCTCACTGTGAGAATTCCACTCGGGATTGCTATTTGCAGGGATTACATAGGTTTGGAAGTGGAGCCAAGGAATTGAGCAGAGGCTGAGTTGGACTCAGAGTGCTGTAAGCCCTGGGTTGCAGTCTGGGAGTGAGGGTGGTTTAAAACAGATGGGGAGGGTCCCTGGCAGGAGAGAGAGGCCAGGGGAGCTTCCAGAGGGGATAAAGAGCAGCAGTGTAGGAGAGCTCTTGTCCTTCCTCATCTGCAGCCAGCAGAGAGTGGGGCAGCACCAGAGGCACCTCCAGGGAAGGAGCTGGAGGAGCTGAAATGCAAATATGAGCTCTGGAGGGAGGAAGGGAAAGAGTGATTGGAGTGTGAGGTGTCACAGAGTGCAGGAGTCACAGCTCAGGGGTGCTCAGAAGCACCAACTCCAGGTTTTAACAGCACAGGTGAAGATCCTGTCCTGGGTGCAGCATTTTATTCCAAACCACAGTGGATTATTCTGGAGGAATTCCACAGGCTTTACCCTTAAAAAGAAGTACAAGTAATGCATGCCCTGGAAATTAATGGGAGTGTTCTGAGCTGATGTAAGTGCTTCTTTTCTGGGCAGTGTCAGTGATGAATTGTTCAGTTCTACTTTGTAGAAATTGTGGAAGATGGATTAATCTCCAGGAGAGAGATCAATATGTTTTACCTATTTTTGTAAGGAAATTAAACCCATTGATCTACAGTACCCTCAAATTTAAGAAAGACTTAATGATTGCATTTGTCTCATCTGCCTTCTCTGTGCTGTACTGCAGAAGAGCAAAGGTTGTTATTTCTAAATTAGCCTTCAGAGACCTTAAAAGGTTGGCTCATTTATTATCTTTGTGGAGTCAGATGCAATTCTCTGTGTGTGGATCTTTTTGGGAGGGGAGTATATGAAAATTGTTATGTCTTTTAGGGACTAATTAATGTTTTTAAATAAGAAAAATACATAGAAAAATATCCTACCTAAGTGTTGCTCAGATGAACCAAACAGTTGGTCCAAAGTCTGTTCTGAGGGAAAGGGAGAGACATTTTTATTATTTCCCACTGCTGACAAGCATCTGGAAATTAATGAAATTATCCTCTGTGTTTCTCTTTCCCAGTGTACATCTCTCTGTTGTAAGCAATGCCAAGACACAGAAATAACTACCAAGAATGAAATATTCAGGTGAGTTTATTACTCTTCATCTTGGGCAGGTCCTTGGTCACAAACGTGGGCACAGCAAAGCAGATTAAGCTGGGTTATGTCTTAAAACTGCTGCGTTTGCCACAGCTCCAATAAAATTGAAGTAAATATTTATAGGGAGTTTATATTTGAGCTTTTTTAATAAAAAGTTAGGAAATCTCAGCATTTCCAGGTATATTGTAGCAGAAGTTGGTGTTGTGCCACACCCCCAGCACCTTGCACTGAACAATTTGAATTATAAATGTGTCACATAAAGACTTTTTCATCCTGGTATTTCTGAATAAAGTTTGTGAGATCCCAAATTTTACTTCCCAGCATTTCATTTATGTGTGAACAGGCCTCAAGAGCAGATTAAAATGCACTAATTAGGGGATATAAACAAGGTCCCAGGATGCTGGCATGAAGGGAAGGTTCCTCTTTATGTCATTAAATGTTGTGGTTCCTTTTTTCTTTTAAGAATTAAGGTTATTCCTGATAACTGCAGGCTGGCCCCATTCTCTCTTTGCCCTGTACAATATCTCCCGTGTCTAACAATGCTTCCATTTCCCAAATAATTGCTGCTTCTGTCAGCCTTGTCACTGTTTTTAATCTTGATTACCTCCTATCAGCCCACCCCTATGATAATGGGAAGGTTACAACTGGTTTGGGTTAACAAAGACTCCCCACAGTTTTTCTTTATCAGTGTGATAAGGAGCTGATGGCGTAATTAAAACCCGTTTCTTATCTTCTAATCAAATAATGGATTGCAGACACCACAGCTCCTGCTGTGTCAATATGATGAACTTTTAACAGAAGGTGCTGTGGAGTTGCTGCAATAAATGAACATTTCTCCTTACTTTTAAAGTTACATTTTCCTTGCTTTTCTTGGAAGCTGCTATTTAAAATAATACACAGGATGAGTCTATTGTGTACTTGCCTGCAATTCTAAGAAAATTTGGCCAATGATAATTTAAGTTAGCATCTATTTGCTTTCAATTTATAATCACATAATTCAAGCTACTTTTTTTCCCCCCTACAAAAAGTGGGGTTTTTTTTTGCTCTGGAGAAATATGTTAAGCCTGGCTGGCAGTTTTTCCTCTTTACGTTTACCACTGTTTGGGGGTTGATTTTTCCCTTTTTCCTTGCACCCTGACAAAATTCCTTGTGTGTTGTAGCTTATCCCTGTGCGGGCCCATGGCAGCCTACGTGAACCCCCACGGATACATCCACGAAACCCTCACTGTTTATAAAGCCTCCAACCTGAGTCTCAGTGGTCGGCCCTCAACAGAGCACAGCTGGTTCCCTGGGTAAGAGCAGCAGCATTTGGTTAGAAAATTACCCAAACTGGGTATTTCTGGGAGGGTGGAATAGTAAATATTGAATTTTTGAGGCACACGTCATCATTCCGCTCGTATAAAAAATAAGGAAGTAAATTTAGGTTTATTCAAAATACAGAATAAAATGGACAAATCACATAAAATACTACAGAATTTATCTTCAGTATTTTTTAAATGGGGAAATATTAAGCGTTTAAAACGTAGTCTAAATCTAAACTGTTTAAACAAAGTTGTCTGGGAGTTTCTTTGTGTGTAGTTTTGTTTAAGGTACAACTGCAGTAATTGTTTTCACACAGCTTTAGTGCAAGTGAAAACCAGAATATATAAATGCATTTAGTCTACTGAAATACGTTTTTATATCAAAAAACTGAAGAAATGTTACGTCAGATTAAAAATTGCTGACATTTGTATTGATCTGATTATCTTTGATTTTATTTTAATAATTAATAGTCTGTCTTTCTGAGACAGTAACACAATTAAATGTTAAGATGTAAAAGTTTGCCTAATAATAACAAATCTTGCATCCAGGATTTTTTTTCCTGGACTATCACTTAGAACTGAGCAATGACTTAGAGGATGTCTGGCATTTCTGTCACACATTTTAAGATTCCCTGAAGAAAATTTGGGGCTTTTAATATCTGGAGTTAATATTTCTCATCCTTTTGTGTTTTCTCAGCTCTTCTGTGAGGGCTTTGAAATATTCATGTTCTACCTCGTAAAACTGTTAGAGAAAAGCTCTGCTGCTGTGGGAAGGGCAGCAGTCCCTGTTATTTGGGGAGAAGGGCAAAAATCACTTTATTCCCAATAAATAACTTATGTGAGAAGTTTTCTGACCCCTCTGTAGGGCTCTCAGCATTTCATCACTGCTGAAACCTGGGGCAAGAAAAAGCTTTGGTTGGTCCCTCTCTTTAGAGGGAGGAGAGGGCTTTGGGGCTGGGACATTTGTGAGGATTTTTTCATTATTTTTAAAAGTCTGCAGGGTTTTAGGTGGGACCTGGGTTCCTGAGGGTTCTTTGCAAATCCATCCTGGGATGCAAATCCAGTTTGGGATTGGTGTTATCCAAATCCATTTTGGAATTGCTGTTACCCAGACCCAGTTTGGGATTGGTGTTACCCAAATCCATTTTGGGATTGGTACCCAAACCCAATTTGGGGATTGTTGTTACTCAAACCCAGCTGGGGATTTTTGTTACCCAAATCCATTTTGGGATTGTTGTTACCCAAACCCAGCCTGGGAATTGTTTTTACCCAGACCCAGCTGGGGATTGTTGTTACCCAAATCCATTTTGGGATTGTTGTTACCCAAATCCATTTTGGGATTGTTGTTACCCAAACCCAGCTGGAGATTGTTGTTACTCAGTCCCAGTTTGGGGATTGCTGTTACCCNCTGGTTCCTAGCCCCAGTTTGGTGAGTGTTGTTACCCAGATCCAGCTGGGGATTTTTGTTACCCAGACATAGTTTGGGGATTGCTGTTACCCAAGCCCAGCTGGGGCTCGTCACCCACTGAGGCATTTCCCAAAGGCCTTTCCCTTCCCCGTTACCACCGAGGCTTTGCTGTGCCCGTGGCAGGTACGCCTGGACCATCGCCCAGTGCCGGATCTGCGGGAGCCACATGGGCTGGAAGTTCACGGCCACCAGGAAGGAGCTGTCCCCGCCCAGGTTCTGGGGGCTGACGCGCTCGGCGCTGCTGCCGCGCATCCCCGAGGCCGACGGCGAGGAGGAGGAGGACTCGGAGCGCGGCCGCTCGCCGCTGCTGTGCCTGTGAGCCCCCCGTGCCCTGCTCGGCCCTGCTCCCACCCCTCCTCAGCCCAGAACCACGCTGCCAGCCCCGGGGAAGGCCAGGCTCAGTGCCCTCGGGAGCTGCTCCTGGAGAGGGGGTGCCAGGAGGCTCCGGGGTGAAGGTCCGCACGGACGCCAGGGAATCCCTGATCCGCCTGGACGTGCTTGGGACTGGACTTTCTCCACCCTTGTGTAATTCCCACCTGCAGTGAAGGAAGGGGGTCGGAAACTAAAATGGAACTAAAACCACCATAGCAGAGTCTGATGTATGCAGAATTCCCGGGAGTTACCTGCTGTGGAGTGTTTGCCATAATACACTTACAAGTGGTTTGCTGAGAATCCCTGTTTCTAACTCCGTGAAATCCTTCAGGTGTGCTGCTTGTGCTGCTTCTCAGCTCTTTGCTGAATACCCATGGAAGAGAGAAGCAGCCTGAGAGTTTCTGAGTGCTGGAGGCAGCGCTGGAGTGGGCAAAAGCTGGAATTGCTGCTGCCTCCCAGGATGGAACCCATGGGAAGTGTCTGTTCCTTACACGTTGTCTCATCTGTTTAGTCCATTTGACTTTAGAAGTCATAAATTTTAAACTGTTTAGAAGAAGTGCACAGGTCAGTCCCAGAGGGTGAAGAGCACTGTCGTGTTCTGTTCCGTGTGCTTCAATTACTTCCCCAAATTATTCCTGGTTAATTAACCAGTGTAGGTGTCCAGGGGCTTGGGAAGGACTCTAAAACACCCCACTGAGGTGATTTTTAAGGAGTACTTATTGTGACAAAGGGAAGGAAAAATCTCTCGAATTATTTCTTGTTTTAACTTTCAGATCATAAAGTAAAATTTCACATTATCACCTTACAAAGAGCAAAAGTTTCTAAACAGAACAAATAAAGGCAGTGCTTTTTGTGGGGAGGTTGTTTCTTGTAGATTTTTGGTTTGGTTTGGTTTTTATTTTGTCCGAAGGGCTGTCTGTGCTCCACAAATTGGGTGCCAAACTGGGGCAGCTTTTGCCACTGATTTATTGTTGTTTTTCCTCTCAGAATGCACTTTGGTGATGGAAATTGAGATTTTTTTCACTGTTTGTGCACATAAACACTTGTTTTCCTTGTGAAGCTTTTATCATCCACTCTTTATTTCCTCACAGTGATGCAAAACTAGTTAAGTTTAAGACATGAGCCACTGGTTGCTTGTTCTGTGTCGGGCTCCAGGCAGGTGTAGCAAGGACAGATCCCTTCAGCTGGGGGCCAAGGCCAAGCCTGGCACACCAGGAGCTGATTCCTGTGGTAGTGTGGTACCTGCAGCTGGAGAAACACCCCAAACCATGGACGTGCTGCTGGGTATTTGTCATGCCAGGTATGTAGAGATCAAGGATTGTGTAACTCAGGTTTAGTTCTTTGAAGCTTTCTACCTCTGTGCTGCTTTTGTTCTCCTTAGACATCTTTAATTTGTGCTCAATTCCATCTGCAGTGCCCTGGCTTGGCAGTGAACTGGGAAAAGCAATACTTGGGATGTGGCTCTGAGCAAATAAAGGGGGAATGAGGGCTCAGTTTCTTCCAGAACACATTCTGGATGTTGGTGATGATTCTTTACAAGCTTTGAAAGGCAAGCACTGGTGGGAGAGGGAGACTCTGAATCCTCGGTGTTTGGGAATCCACTGGAACCAGGCCTGGCTTTCCCTCCCCCTGCACACACAGCACATCTGGGCTGCACCTTTGGGTTATTTTGTTGCTTTTCCCCTCAAAATCCCTCCTGTCTGTTGTTCCTGTGGCCCTCAGTGGGGCTGGCAAGAAGTTGGAGGGTGCCCACAGCACCTTCTGCTGCCTCGGTGTGAGCATTCACTGAGGGGTGGGGAGGGGGAATTCCAAAAGGATTTTCTCAGCTGTCACTGACCTTCTTAAGGTTCAGTTCTTTGGGCTTTTGGCTGAGTCTTTTGGATTCTCAACTAAAAATGGCAATGTTTGGATGCAGAAGAGGCGTATTTTAGGTGTTTTGTGTATAGAGTCAAATGTAAGCTAATATAATCGAGGTAAGGCAGGAGTAAATTAACAAAAATTTAATTTGCTCAAATTTTATTGCTGCTGATGCTGTTCCATGTGCTTACCCCGTGTGGTGTTTGCCATCTCCAAGTCCCTGACGCTTTCCAGGCTGACAGCAAGGGTTCTGATGAATCCTGGGGTGGTGAATCCAGTCCTTACAGGGATCCCTGGGAGGGAGCAGAGGGTCCAGCACTCCAGCCTGTGGAGCTGGGGGTGGTTCTGTACATTGGTTCATATTTTCCATGCTTTTCTCTGTTCTGAAGAGAACTAATTCCCACTATTGGTGGGAATGGTGGAAAATTTGGAACGTCGGTATGGAAAAATACGGACAGCAGCTGCTCATGAGAGCTCATCAAAGGAAATCAGATTTTATGAATATTTACTGCATTTACCCCATCCACTGGCTTCCTGCAGGAATTAATGAATCCAGTGGACTTTTTGGCTGCTGCCCCAGGGGATCGTTTTTCTCCTCTCTCCCACCACCCTCCCTGTCCTGCCCTGCAGCGTGGGAATGGGGCTGAGGGACAAACTGGCATTTTTTGGGGGGCCAGGAGTGTCCTGCAGGGGCAGGACTGAGGGATCACAGGATTTCTGGCACAGACTCGCTCATTTTCAAACCATTGTTGCAGCATCACCAAGACCCCCAGTCGGAGCCTGTAGCCTTGGAAATTCTCATTTATTTTAGTTTCATTTTGACAAACAGGTAGAACACTGGGTCTGAAACATTTCAGATACTCACTTGTTTTTTATTAATGCTCTCTTTGGATGTGCTGCAGTTCATTTGTTCTTTGTCACCTTTAATTGCTCTGTAAACTGCTCCAGGGGCAGCCCAGTCTCTGCTTTAACTCTGCCTCTCTCTGCCTTTTGGGACAACTTTTCTGACAGATCTTGTGGCTTGCAAACATTTGCAAAGAATAAAATTCAATTTGTTTCAAAACCCACCTGGTTTTGCTGATTGTTGGGGTGGGAAAAGGAAACGTTTGGGTTTATGATATGTTTTAAAAAGGTTGGCTGGAAAAGGTAGGAGAGTTTCACTTCCAAGTCTGTGCTAGCTCGAGTGGCCCAGGACAGAGAAGGAACAACGTGGGGGAGAGGGTGGGGTGTCAGGAGGGAAGAATTTTGAGCTCCCAAACACCTGCAGAGTTCCAGGCTTCCCTCGAGCCTGTGCAGAATCCTCGTGGGAATTCCCAGGGATGTGTTTTCCACACAGACTCTGCTGCTGAGGCAGGATTTTCTCCTGCTGTAGCATTTCTTGCTCCACAGTGCACCATGAGCTTTCCCTGGATTTTAAGATCTTTGTTTCTTCTGAGAGCTTGGCTGACTCTGTGATGTTTCTCCTTCCTTAAAAATGTTTGGAAAGCAGGAACTGAGGGTGGTGGCCACCTGCAGCTTTTTCAGAGCGCTGTGCAAAACCACGGGGACTTTGAGGAGAGGACTTGGTGACAACAGCAGAGTTAATGATGGGTGTTGGGAATGAGACCTCCAGCCTTGAGGTTGGTGGGGAGGGGAATTCCAGGAGAAATGCCATGGGAGCCAGGGAGAAGGGGTTACCAGGGCTGGGTGACCTTCAGGCACGTGCTGGAGGGCGTGACGCTGGAGTGCCACCGTTCTGTCCCTGTTTGTGACTCAAACCCTTCATTTCCCTGCAAACTGGCTGCCCCCACCGTTCATGGTGGCAGGAAGGGGATGTTTGACCACAGTCTCACCTCCACTTCTCCCAGAAGGACAAATCTGGCACTGGAAGTTCCTCGTGAAGAGGAGGAGAACGTGACCTCATTACTTTTCTCCTCCCAACCCTTAGGTAAGATTTGCACTTTGGGAACACTTTATGTAGCACTGAGCACTTATATTTTATAGGTTCAGAACTAGCTGGAAGGAAAGGTTGCTTTTCTGTCCAATTTCTCTATTTTTATGCATCCCCACATCACTGTTGCACAGAGCAGGAAAGGACAGAGCTCCCACTTTTCTACTTCTTCCCACAGAGCCCTGCCCAGGCGAGGCCACAGGAGGGGTGGTTCAGTAGTGGAACCTGGGTTGCATTTAAGAGTTATTCTCTTACAGAAATTACCTGAAAGGTTAAAGCTTTAAATCCTTGTCCTCTTGCCCAGCCAGATAATGAAGGGCACTGTTACCTCCCCTAGTTAGGGCACTACCACCCTGCCAGGGTCAGCTCATCCTCAGTGTGCCACCTGTGCTGGGTGACAGGGCCAGTCCCTTCAGGCCCCCTGGGCTTAGGGGGCATAGAGAGAGAGGGAGAAATAGGTAATATATTTATACATGCACATATATAATAGATATTNNNNTAAAATATAATTATATTTTTATTCATTTATAGAAACATAATTATATTTTAATATTTACATTTATATTCATATTTATTGTATATTTATTGCTTGTTATATATTTGCATTTATTATCCTTACAGCTCATTACAGCTCGAGGGAAGGGTGAAAGCCCTCGTTGCCAGCTGCAGGGAAAGCTTTGTGTCCATCACCTCCTGCCCTCCATGGACACCCCAAATCCAGCCTGGGGCTCTGCACCCCTCCTGCTGCTCCGGGAGAGGGAATTCCCCTCACCCCAGCACTGAGGGTTTGTTCACTGCTCCCTGGGAGCTTTGGCTGTGTCCCCCTGAGGACGAGGGCATAAATGGGAAATGTTGGTGCCCAACTGGAGTTTTGGTGTGGCAGTGGGAGGCTGGGAACAGGCACCAACCTCCAAGGCCATGTGGGTTTGCTGATGTGTAACTTGAATTAAAACACATTGGGAGTATCATTTAATTAGTCAAGTGCTCTGTTGGAGAGCTTTACCTGGCCGTGGGTGTAGGAAACTGCTTCATCTTCTCTCTCATTTGGTATTTAAATAGCCCATGCTCTAGAAGAAGTGTTATTTAAACCCATCACTTTTCCAGATCTCAAACTGGCACCGCTTGCTTAAAATACGTGAAGATTTTTTATCCCATGCCTTTCACTTTCCTAGGGGTTAATTTGAGTGGGAGATAAACAGAGATGCTCAACAGACCAGTGGGAAACCTCAAGCACGAGCTGATCTTTCCAGGAGGTGTTGGAACACAGGTGCTCCCCACGCTGCATTCCCAGCAGGACTCTTCAGTGGGCTGCTTGTGGAATAATCTGGTTTTGCAGTTTGCCATGAGCCCTGGGGAGCTGTAGCAGGACCCTCTGTGTCATCAGTGAGGGATGGAGGAACCAGGGGCTTCCCCCTGCTTTTAGTGCCCAGCCTGGCCAAATAATCTCCAATTAAACCCATCAATTTCTAATTACTAATAATTAAGCTGGCTTTGAAATGATTAATAGTGCACTCTATAGCAGCTGTAACTATATTGTGTAGTAAATAATTCTGATTAAAGTCTTTTCCATTGAATCATTACCAGCATCAATTTCAATAAATCATTCCTTGCTCTTCACATGCATGATTGGGGTTGTCATCCTTAATCCTGGGGGATGAAGTTGTGCAAAGCTTCCCTGACACCTGAACAATCCTTCAGCCATAAATCAGTGATTAAATCTGGGACCAGCACTGGATCCAGGCACACCCAGCCCCTCCCAGGGCTGGGAAACAGCTGGAAATTGAAGCTCATCACTCATGGGAGCATCTCCCTGCTAAACCTTGTCCAACATCTCCATCTGGTCCATGCCCAGATAATAAATGTCAGGCTTTTATCCTTAAAAATCCTCTCTCCAAGGGGAGTCAGACCCTGACAGCAATTTTGGGTAAGGTTAGGTGTTAATATTTTACCACCTCCACAGCCACTGCCCTAAAGCTGCAGTTTGGTGAAATGTTCTTCCAAGGACTCCACCACAGCCCTGAATTCTGCCACTCTCCCTCCCAAGATTTCAGTAGCTCCATAAATTGCACAAAGGAGGCTTCAATTTAATTACCTCATTAAATTAAGCACCATCCTGTTCCTGTGAGATCTGCCTCACTAACAAACAGCACTTCCTCTCTTCCCTTGCTCTCTCCCACAAACTCCCAAGCACCTTCAGGATCATTTATTTAAAGCACCAGACATCCCAGGAAAACCCAAGGCAGCTGCGAAGTTGTGTGAAAGCCCAAATGCTGATTTTTTTTGGCATTGCTCCAGTGTTGCCCCTCTAGTGTGACAAAATGATCTCCAAGGAAAATGAAATCCAAAGGAATTTATTCGGTACCACGGTTCTGCAGGAGAACTTCAACCTGCAAAAGATTCACACACACAGGAGCTGCTCTCAGAGATTTTTAAGACATTCACAAAGACCAGCCAGGAACTGCTCCAAATCCCCAAATTCCCAAGACAAGGAGCTGGATCTCCCCTTGTTAATGTTAATTAACATTAATAGTTTGTCTCACACCTGAAGTTGAAAATAGACATAGAACCCTCACCAGCTTGCTACAGATTTTGTTACTCAGTGATAAGTTACTGAAAAACTACTGAAACTTGTGATACTCGCTCAGCCAAGTCATCCTTTTAACTTAAAACTGATTCTGGAATTCTGGAAAATAAAAATCCTCCTAGAAAACAGCCTGGTTTGCCATGGTGAGGCTGTTTGGGAACTGCTGGAGTATTTCCATCTGTTATCCAGCTTAAAGTACACAAAGAGTTAAGGTAGAGCCCATTATTTCCAGACATTCTCCCAGGCACATAAAAAACCCTCCATGATCTTATCTAGAGGATGCAAACAACCATTTTTGGGGGGTTTTTCTTGGATTTAGAAGGAGAAAAATCTTGACGTCACCTCTCACGCCCTAAAGTCATGATAAAACAGTAAATATTTATCACTAAAAACAGCAAAGAGAGGTTGAGAGCGTAGAATTTGGCAAACAACATTTGACATTATTACAAAAATGGAACCTCTCCTTGCAGACGTTATAAATTAGCAACGAAAACATTCAGTGTGACAAACACCCAACAGCCTGGGAGAGGCTCAGCTTCCCGGGAGCTCAGTTCCACTGGGGCCAGGGCACCAACCAGCCTGTTATTTATTCACTTTACACCTTCTTCAGGCAGCTCAGCAGTTCCTCTTTATCCATGTGGTAGCCACTCTTCTTCCACTCCTCCCGGAGCTGCTGCAGGGCTGTCCCGATCTCCTTCCCCGAGGACACCCCCATCCTCCGCAGGTCGTGGCCACTGACAGGAAACGAGGGCACAGTCCATCCCTGCATCTCCTTCAGAAGCTCTTCTTCTCCCTGGTACTTCAGCAGCTCGAAGATCTTGGAATTGGTGTTGGCTTCCCTAGACTGGGAGGGAAAAAAGGGGGAAATCAACTGTGAGCCAGCAGGAGCAGCTCCAAGCGTGCTCAGCGTTGTGCCATTCCCGTTACTCCGTGTACTGGGTGCAAGGATTGCTCCTGCCTCAAGGGTTTAAAACAGGTTCTTGGAGGCTCTGGGAGATCCTTGGGGGCTCCCTGAATTCCATCCTTATCCATCAGCTTTCCTGTAGGAGACAGCCCTGGGTGCTGGTTCTTGCCCTCAGCCTCGGGTGCTGCTCTGAAAGTGCAGAATTCACCTGGAAATGTGAATTAACTTTGCTGGGGAAGAACACCACAGGTTGCCCAAGGAACAGTGGGCCTCAGGAAGAACATCAGGAAGAGAACTGATTTTCCATACACAATTCAGAGCTGAGTTTCATGTGAAAAAGCCAAATTCCCCCAAGGTCCAGCTCCTGTTTCGTGTTTCAGTAGGACAGCACAGCAACGTGCCAGTCCCAGGTAAGGTCACAAGAAACTGGTGATGGAATGTGACATTTCTCAGCCTGACTGACTTTTAAATCAATCCAAAAATTGCTACAGAGCACAGGGTGCTCAGAACTGCTAAAATACAGTGGGCTTGGATTTTATAAATGTCTTTAAAAATTCATCCAGTGCACGGTGAAGCCCCAAATAAAGCAAGCTGGCACTTACATCCATCAGGAAGTCCTGGTATGGTCTCAGTGGTTCTGGCCCCGGGGCTTTGGTTAACTCCTGCCTGTGCTTCACCAAGAAAAGGCCAAGGTTTTTTTCTTCCTTGGAGATTTTCAGCCTCAGGTCCAGGTTTGTGACATCATCCTTCCCCCTGAACAAGGACGTCAGGACAGTCATGGGTTTTGGAGACAGATTTTGGATGCTTTTAGTGACTCTGGCAAATTCCTCTAAATTCCCATCAAGTGGCAGCCCTAAAAACACACAAGAAGTGCAAAGAAGTGTTAATAAGAAAAGTGGATGTTAACACAGGAAAAAAAAAATTCTAATTTCTTTCTGTTTTATCCCCAGTTTGATCTCACTTTGCCACGGAATTCTGCCTGTAGAAGACACAGGAACAGGAAATCAATCTTCATTTCACATTACCTATGTACTGGGCAATATCCAGCTCATACATGAGTTGAACCAAATGGTTGACATGGTTTCCAAGAAGAATTTTTTTCAGTTCCACCCAAATCCTTTCTCCTGATATTCCAGCCAAGCCTTTGGCATTTTCTTTAATTGCTTGCAGTGTATTAGGTTCATGATCTCCAGGTTTCTCTGCAATTCTTCCATAAAATCTGCCAAATAAAACCCCTGGATGTTAGAGTAGAACTACTATTCCAATTGCAATCACAAAATCATTTAGGTTGACAAGGAAATATGTTAACTGCAACTCTTTTTACATCACTGGTCTCTTTCTGCATGTTTCTGAAGCCTTCTACAGTTTATTTATCAAGGAAAGGCAAAACCTGTTACCTGAAGTATCTCAGGATTCGTAAATAATCCTCTTGTATTCTCTCAGCTGCCTTCCCTACAAATCTGATTTTCTTGCTTTTCAAGTCTTCATAGCCATTAAAGAAATCATAGAGCGTGCCATCCAAACCTAGAAAAAATGAAAACACAGAAGAATATGAATTTACAAATGCAGCTGACACAATTAAACACTCTCACTTGAAAACCTGGAGGAGAATTTGTGTGATTTGACCTGGTCAGTCAGATCACCTCACGTATCTGTACAGACTTTGGAGACAGAGACAGAATTCACTGGCACAATTCAAGCTTCACTGCTTCACCTACGTAACTGCTTTTCAAATTTACCTAAAAACATGGAGTTGACAGTGAGATCCCTCCTCTCAGCATCCTTGTGCCAGTCCGTGGTGAACTCCACCTCGGCGTGCCGCCCGTCCGTGACCACGTCTATTCGCAGAGTGGTGATCTCAAAGTTCTGCTCGTGGAGCTGCAAATCCCACAGACAGCATTACCTCAACACAGCCACGAAGGGAAATGCAGAAGCTGCTCATTTTTTCAGCCCCGTGTTTGTAAACACTGAGGGGACACGTGCACAGCAACGTGTGCTGCGTTTTCGTGCAGAGCTGACAATCGAGGAATAGAAACTGCTGAAAGTAATCTTTAAATTGTTTGTTTTCTACAGAGCCTGCAGAAATCATCCTGCAGGAGATGGACCAAGAGCAAGGCAGAGGAAACAGAACTTGAGAAGAGGTCAAGAGCACAAAACATCAGGATCCTGTGTGAGCAGCCCACATTATCTTTTCTGGTGATGACAAGGCAACATTATAATATGATAATTACTTGAATTCTACAATGAATCATCAAAAAAATCACTCCATGCTTTAAAGCAGGGTCTCATTTAAACTCCTGCTGTGATACTTTAACAAATACGGAGCAAATTTTCTACTGGACATGAAGGACATCCACAGACAGGCAGGAAAGATCCAAATCAAATCACAAACCAACCCTGGCAGTGATGGTTCCGTGTTTTTCTCCTTTGTTATTGATCAGCCGAACCCCAGCTGCTGTGAACATTTCCTTCATCTCTGCTGGTGTGGCTGTGGTGGCAAAGTCGATGTCTTGTGGTGTCACCCCGCTCAGCAAATCCCTCACGGCCCCTCCTGCTATTCTCAGCTCATAGTTCTTCTTCTCAAACAGTTCTGAGAAGGGAAGGAAGGCCAAAAAGCAATAAACCCATGGCACAATCAGTCATAACCTGCCCCCTCACAAAATTAAAATCACAGATGTGGGAATAAATACTCAAACATGCAGGAAACAGCAAGCACCTCACAGCTTCTGCAAACTGCACTAATTCGTGGCACAGCTGAGCACCCACAGCTGTTTTCCTGTCATTCTGATTTATTTTTCTGAAGCTTTTCTGATAACCTAAATACGGGCAGGTCACTAACTGGTCCTGGGGACTCCGGGAATCCTTTTGAACAGCTGGGCTGACACGGAAAAAGTGTTCCCATTATTTATGGCAGAGAACCCAAACGAGCCACGAACCCAAATTTCTCCAGGAACAACTGAGCATCGTGGAATCGGCCGACAGAGGGGAAAAGGAGCTCGGACAGGTCCCTGGAGACAGGCTGGGGGTGCAGGGCCTGGAGACACAGAACAATGCTGGGGAGGGACCCTTCACCAGGGCAGGGAGTGACAGGACAAGGGGGAACGGCCTTACGGTGAAGGAGGGCAGGTTTAGATGAAATATCGGGAATAAATTCTTCCCTGTGAGGCTGGTGAGGGACTGGGATGAGATTCCCAGAGAAGCTGTGGCTGCCCCATCCCAAGGCCAGGCTGGACGGGGCTCGGAGCAGCCTGGGACAGTGGGAGGTGTCCCTGCCATGGCAGGGGTGGCTCTGGATGGGCTTTGGGGTCCCTCCCAACCCGAACCGCCCCGGGGCTGCGCTCAGGGCCATTTCTGGGGCCTCCCCTCCCGGCACTCACCGGCCACGCTGCGCAGCCCCGGCGTGAAGAGCGCCTGGAACTGCGGCGCCTGCAGCCTCATGGCGCCGGGGCCGCTCCCGCCCAGCCGCCGCCGCAGCAGCCGCAGCCCGGCCCTGCGGGGCACAACCAGGAGCTCAGCCCACATCCGCGGGGCACGGCCGCTGCGGCCGCGCCGGCCCCGCCGCCC
>VYXC01001269.1:334806-345925 GCA_013397175.1 Platysteira castanea
CGCTCCGCCCCGCTCCGCCCCGCTCCGCCCCGCGCCCGCCGCCAGCCAGGGATAAAAAAACTCATCAAAAACATGAGAGGTTTACCGCGGCTTCGTTTCGGTTTAGAGAAAAAGAGTTACAACGGGAAAACGAGTTACAACGGGGCAAAAACCCCCCCGTAGTTTGGTAATGGTGAAATAACCGGGATGGAATTGATGAGTTTCTTCTCCCCGCATTTTGATGTTTGAATCGTAGAATCACAAAGTCATCATTTGGGAAAAGCCCTCTAAGACCACCAAGCCCAGCTGGTGCCCAGCACTGCCGGGCTCACCACCAAACCCTGTCCCCAGGTGCCACAACCACCCGGCTTTAAATCGCCCCCGGGATGGGGACTCCAGCACTGCCCGCTTCAGCCTGTGACCCAAACCCCCATCCTGTTCTGCGGAGCAGATCCCTTATCAGTGGTTGAGTGTTTACAGCTGTTAATGGACACCTGATAGTGTCTAAATGCAGTTGAGATCTTGCCCACATTGAATTACACCCATTTTCACAAGTTTGGCAGGAGCTTTCTTAATTCTAGCCCTCGCCCCTCCAAGCCTGTGTCACCTGCACATTAATAACTTGGATTCCAGGTTGTTAATGAGGGTGAGGCCTTCTTCTCATCCTTCCTACAGCTCCATCACATACGGCCCCACTTTCTGCAGGGTCTTCCCTGGGCCCTGGGGTTGGATTCTGTTCCCTCTCCTGTTTGTGAGCCTGCGTTACCATCACAGAGCCATGGAATGGGTTGGGCTGGAAGGAACCTTAAAGATCATCTTGTTCCAACCTCATGTCATGGGCAGGGGCACCTTCCATGAGCCCCATCCGACCCTGAACACTTCCAGGGATGGGGCATCCACAGCTCCTCTGGGAATGGAGGAGTTACCTGACCCTACGGATCACAGCTCAGAGCTCTCAGCACGACATTAGGAAGCTGGTTTTGCTCTGGTGCTGGAAACTTCCCAAAACGCTGCTGGTGTCTGCATGGCTGTATGGCCAGAGCTTTGGACAAGATGCCATAAACAGCTGGACAAAGCATGCACAGTTTGGGTTTGATTTTATGGGAGAAGAACAAATTGAGATATCAGCAGTGTGCCTGTCAGTTCTTTGCAGTCAGTCAGCACATTCCTGCTCTTGAAAAGTCATCAGAGACCTCTCAGAGCACTGCATGTAATTAACCCTCAATAAATAAAATGAACCCGATTCTGGGCTGAAGCGTGCTTGTGTGGAGCCTTCCACGCTGTGGCTAAACCCGCAGTTCCCCTTTTCAGGGCGTGCTTATCTCTCCCCCTCTGCCATCACTGCGGAGGTGCCGGTCCCGCTGGTGTTTGAGAGGCAGCAGTAACAGAGGGAGCCCGCAGGGAGAGCACCCGGAGGACGGGGAACAAACGGAGCCGGCTCCTGACAGGATTTGAGATCCCCAGGTAACTCCCGGGCTGTCGCTGTGCTCTGGCTCTGCCTTGGGCTCGCTTTGAAGACTGCGAAGGTTCTGCTTCTCAAAGTCCCTTTACACTGGGAAGAACATCTGGGATCTGCTGCTCCTCGGTTGCTTGGGAGGTACCGGGACACGTCAGCTGTAAGGGAGAAAATCCTTACCTGTTTGGATTTCCACTGTCCTTCTAAAAATTCCCTGTACAACGGGAATATCCCCTTTACCCTCTGCTTGTTGCTTTTTACCTATGTAACCAAAGCAAAATAGGATCAAAACTTTTATTTGTCCTGAAAACTTGCTATATCCCTTTTTTTGAGCAGCATAATCCTCTCGTAGGCTTCTAGTGACCATCTTTATTTGCATACACTTATTTTTAATTCTCTTTTCAGCGATTTCTCTCATGAAACAGGGTATCACAGACTGCCATTTGTTCTTAGAGGCTGTGGTCTTACACAGCTGTGGAAATACAGCTTCCAAAAGCTGTGCTTTCAGTCTTAGTCTGGCAGCAAGAAAAGGAAAACCAGCACGTTGGAAAACAAAACAAGAGAAAATAAGCTGAAAAGAACAGGATAATAATTGAGGACTAATCTGCTTTACAGAAACATTTTATATTCAGTTTCAGTTCAGTAATGTGCTGCTCAGAAAATATAAGCTCTAATACAGGCAAACTTTTAGGCAGCAAAAAAAGATCTTTAGGATCTTTCTGAAAGTATGGGGAAAAGAAAAATCAGAACCCTGTAAATTTTGAGGACAAATTCAAAAAAAGAAAATCCGCAGGTAGCCAAACCCACTTTAAATAAACCCAAGGGCGAGTCAGCTGTTGTAGTTATGGTAATGCCTGAAACCAACACACCCACATTATTCAAGTAGATGTGAATCCTAAGCACCTGCAAAACATGAGGCTTTTGAAGATTTTTTTTTAAAAAAATGTACTGAAGTCATTGCTTTAAAAGAAAAAACGAAAAAGAGTGAGTGCTCTCAGCAGTGAAACTAATGAAGCTTCTTTCCCAATGTTCGTTTTTATTTCCAAGGATGCGAGGATAATGAATTTTTACTTCTGAACAGAGAAAAAAAGTTATTACAGTATTTAATAGTCTCATCAGGTAAATGAAAGGATGTTTCTTGAAGCAGCAAAGAAAGCCTGATGCCAGTAATTTGTGCAGGCATAAATGGGTGCTGTAAAGAACATTTCTCCCATTGCCTGTGATTTGCTCCATTTTGGAAGAACCAAAATGCCTGGCCAAGATGTCTTTCCATAACCCAGCGTACATAAAATCAAACCCTGGCTCCCCAGGAGTGATCCATTAGCAAACTCCTGAGTTTCAGCTGGCCCCGTGCACATTGGGGCTGCCAGGGAAGCAGAGAGGCACAAAATGTGAACAGAGATAATGAGGGGACTTGGACATTAAAAACAAACTCTACTGTAGATGATGTGTCACTTTAATGAACTCAGCACTCAGGCTGCATTTTGAAAAATAGTTACTGTACAGCAGAATTATTCCAACTGTGAGCAGTGGGAGTGCTTCCAGTCCCTGGGTTATTCCTGCTCATTACCATTGGAAAATATTATGTTTTCCATCTGAGCAATTGCTGTAGTGCCCCAGGGAGGTGGTGAGATTGGGCTGGGAGGGTGCATTTCTCTTCAGGAAGAACATTTTGGAAAGCTGCTGTTCTGGATGCCCATATTTATATTAGGTTATACGTGAATGATTACACTGAGATTTTTTTTTTCCTCGCCGTAATTCATGAAACAATCCACAGGAAAATGCTGGGTTTAAGCATTAAAAACTGTTGTTCATTTAAATTAGAAACAAACAAAGCAGTTTCTCTTACACCCAGTAATTAAGGGTGGAGAATTAGCCTTGAGGTGAGCACTGGCTCTGTCTTCAGAGAGCTTTATTGGAGCAGTAACTAGAAAGTAAATCCCAGTAAGCAGTTATTTTATAGAGAGTGGGAGCTAAAAATATGGTTATTTCTGTTCTTGGAGGAAATGGGACTCTCCCCAAAGCCAATGTACACGGACCTGACTCACCTTCCATGGAGAAATGCTCTGATTCCACGGCTGCTCCCAACATCCCCACACGCAGGTTTGGGACCAGCAGCTTTCCAGAGGGCTGGCAAAGGGAGCAGGATGAAATGTGCTCGCTGGTACCTATATTAAATTTAGCTCCTGTGTCTGGGAAAACAAAGTAAGACGCTCTCACACCTGCCAGGTTTAGCAGAAAGGAGGGGAAAGACTACTTTATTGACATATGTCACATTTTTATACAATTTCCAACTCCACCAGGGATTTGAAGACATGTCACTTCCTTCTCAATCCCACTGGAGAAAAAAGATGCTCATCAAACTTTTTTTATCACAAAAGGAATGAAAAACAGAAAATACCGTTAAGTAAACATTGGCTACTATTTACATGAAACTGTGAGAAAGAATCTGACTCCAAGGTTAAAAACAGAAGGCTTATCAAAAACCAGGGCAACAAGCTCCCACAAGAAGCATTTTCCTGCAAGAAAAGAAGAGTCTGTCCCTGCAAGGCAGCAGTTCCCCTCCTTTGCTCACGGGGATGGATCACGATCCATGCTTTGTGTGCCTCACCCTGGGGACTGTGCTCCTTTTCAGCTGCCGTAGGATGGGGACAAGACACGTGTGCTGATGCCTGGCTGTGCCCAAAGATGATGTGCCCAAAGATGATGTGCCCAAAGATGATGTGCCCAAAGATGATGCCCAGCAGGACCCAGGTTTTCCTGCTCCTCCTCTGGACAACAAACACACCTCGGGGTGCAGGAGGTGAGGAGTTTCCAGGGCAGAGCTTTAGCACTGGTGGGTGCCCGAGGCCCCTCTGTGTGCTGGGCACTGTCCTGCACGTGGATAAGCAGTGCCTGGCATGCCATGAGCCCAGGAGCAGGGATGACCACTGCTGTCCTGCTTCCTGGGACAGCTGTACACTCCCCCAGACAGATTGTTCCAACTCGTGCCTGGTTTGCCCTGGGAGGGAAGAACCTCAAGTCATGCAGACACAACTTGTGCCAAGTCCTCTGGGCTGGGCAGTTCAGAGTGGTTTGTGTTGGGGTTTTCTGAGCCTTTAGGGGGCAGTTTTCCTGCAGCAGTATGTGCTTGGAAACTGAACTCCTGGGCATCAAAGGTTGGAATCACGGGAGAAGAGAACTGGGGGCTATTCATGGAATTCCAGAATGGTTTGGGCTGGGAGGGACCTTAAAGCCCATCCAGTTCCCCCCCCTGCCATGGGCAGGGACACCTTCCAGCAGAGCAGGGTGCTCAGAGCCACATCCAACCTGGCCTTGGGCACTCCCAGGGGTGCTGATGTCCCTCATCTGCCTTGGATTTGGCCAATAAGGGCGGGCAGGCTCTGAAGAACCGGAGGGGAGCAGATTGATTATTTCACTGCCCTGCTATTTATATGCTAACATTTCCCCCAGCATGAGATCCCCCTCATTTCCATGGGAGCTCCAGGAATCCTTCTTGCCCTGTCATTTTAAATTATCGTTCCCATCCTTCTATGCTTCCTTCCATTAGTGCTTAATTCCTCTGTTCATCATTCTGGTTTTGCTCTCACATGCAACCTCTTGTGGCTGTCAACCTTCTCTCTGAAAGCCCCCCACGTTACCCTCTCCTGCAAGCTGATGTGGGGGAATTGTTCATGCAGCTGATCACTCCATCAGCCCCGTTTCTTATGTGTCTGTGTGACAGTGAGGCCCAAGATGAAAAACATGAACCTAATTTACAAGCCAAATGTAATACATCATAGTCATTTTCAAGTTGAAACTGCTGTAAAAATTCATTTTTAAAACTAAGTTTTAATAAACTCTTATTTGATGGGGTTTTGGTTATTTAAAGCTATATTTTTCAAATATTAGAAACATTTTAGAAGGAGCTGTTGAGAGAATACAATATTGAAATAAAATGCTTTGCTTGTATTGCTCACTGCTTGCAAAGGGGTATTGCCCTAAACAATTCACTGGATTGGATATTCATGGATATTTCCGTTTTCTCCCTTCCAGTTCAGGTTTTCCCACCTGTTAACTTCACCCTCACAGTCTCTGCATTAGCACAAGTGCTGTTACACTGGAAACCAAACCCTGCTCAAGAACAAAACAACTCCACCGTTAGATATGACGTGAAAATCCTGAGCCCCGTGCCTGAAGAGGTAAGATAGAAAAAGAAATCAAGGACCAAGGCTAAACCAAATTTAGCCTAAGAAGGGTAAATCCCTGGTGTTCTCTTGTATCTAAACACACCCTGTGAGCACTGCAGAGATCCCCTCTCAGCCGTCCTTATGGACACAGCTCTGCTGGGACAAGCCTTGGGAACTGCGTGGATGAATGGATCCTGGCTATCAGTCCTGGCTCCCTGTGACGGGTGTTCTACCCCCACACAGTTCGTGGAGTGTTTTATGGCTGTTTCTTGATCTTAAAAGGTCTCAAGCCCGAGCCAAGAAAGATTGGAGACTCCTGCAGATTCGTGTTCAGGTTGTTTATTTTTTCTTATCTCTCAGTGTCTGGAGCAGGCACAGCATGAGCTGCTCCACCGAGATCCACAGCAGGAGTGACGCCCCGCAAAGGCGATTTCTCCTTTTTATCTCTTTTAGGAAAACTAACCAAGTTCTACAACGTATTATTATTTATTAATTTTTCCCAATTAATTTCTACCTTTTCTTACCATGACAGTGCTGCCTCCACCAATGCCCATCCCCATCATCACAGCAGAAGATGGAGGGGAGAGAAGAAAGGGGAAGAAGAAGGGGCACCACCCTTTATCCTTCATGTTAACTTTTTTCTTTCTCATTCCTCCATAAATCTAAAATCTACATACACCTAGTGATAAGATAAGCTAATTACACACTTCCTTTCTGTTTAGCATTTCATCTCTCAATGTAGGCAGTCTCGTCCAGGGACAAGGTTCAAAAATGGAATTCTGGGCTTTCTGGCGGGATTCCAGACCCCCCTGGACAGTGAGAGGGACACTCGGGGCTGCCACAGCTCCCCATCCAGCTCAGCTCACTGCACTCACCCCAGTGCCTGGCTCAGTCTTTGCAGGTCCCTTATCTGGGCTCCCATCCCATCCCCTGTGGGGTTTATTTGGTGTTTTTCATTTCCAGTACGACACCAGGAGGACTCAGAGCGTCCGAACAGCGGCGCTGCACAGCGGCTTCTCCGCACGCGTCCGGACCCTGCTGCGCCAGGGGCACCTCTGGAGGGCCAGCGGCTGGGTGGGGGCAGAGCTCCCTCCTCTGCCAGGTGAGAGACACCCCGGGAAGGCCTGGATTTTGTGTTCTGGAATAAAAGGATAAAAGGAGTAAAAAACTGTGGAATAAAAGGGAGTATCAGCCATGATGGTCTATTGTCTTTCATCCACACAAATAATTTACATTCCATCATTAGTTCCATCCATGCCTTTTTCTTTTTTGGTAAACAGATAACAGTTCTCTTTTTCAGGACCTCACTAAGAGAAAAATTCACGTGTTTTCTTCTTAGAAATCATCCCCATAACAGCAGCTGAATTCCTTTGAATTTTTTTCACTTTTCAATAACTTTCCTGGCTATGTCCTGGTCTGTGGACTAAGCATTAAAAGGTGACAGGTTTAGTACTTTAAAATAAAAATACAGCATTTTCTGCTCTAGCTGCTACAAAGACTTAGTCCAGGCCTTTACTGCAGTACTGGAGTACATCTGGAGGTGCAAACTGTCAATAACACCTTTAAAACTTCCTAACAAAGCCTTGCTGAGGCTGAGTTAACCCTCTATGGCACACCTGAGGACATTGCTGCCTTGTTACATGTGAAATACGTGGTGTGTGTTGTCACAGTGTCCTGCAGGCAGCAGGGAGGATTCCAGCAGCAAGATTGATTTATTTCATTATTTTACATCTCTCTTATAGACTTTGTGCTTCCTGGTATAATTGGTCAGAGGATCAGCCACCCCTTAGGGATCACTGGCTGAAGTCCTACAACATCAGTTGTCCCAATATTTTTCTACTATACTATAAATAAGAGCTAGCAAGGTTACAGGTGTCCACAGCTCACAAAACTCTACTGATAGCTTCTGTGACAGAGAAAAGTCTCTCACGGGATTAGAGAAAAGCAAGAAAAGTTCTTGCTAGCAGCGTATTCATATCCACAGTGTGTGGCACAGCTTTTCTTACTCTGGGAATCTCCATCCTTCCCAACCCCGCAGACCTGTGTGATAAGGAAGAGAATCGGATGCAACAGACACAGCTGTAATGGAATCAAAGTGTTTTATTCCTGCAGTGAGGTTTTTTCTTGCTCTGTGACTCCTTGCCTCCCCAGGTGCTGCAGAGACCTCTGTCACTAACGTGTCCTGTGTCACCCAAGTCACCCTTCCTGGCACTGTCTCTCTCCACTGCACTTGGCTCCCTGGCCGAGGGGCACCAGAAGACACCGAGTACTTTCTGTTCTACAGGTTGGTGTTTCCTCCTTTTCCAGCCAGCAGGGAATTTCTCTGAGAGCCCCCTTGTTGCCCTGGATTTTGCTAAAGCCTTCTGTTTTTAACCTTGGAGTCAGATTCTTTCACACAGTTTCATGTAAATAATAGCCAATGTTTACTTAACGGTATTTTCTGTTTTTCANATTCATATCCACAGTGTGTGGCAGAGCTTTTCTTACTCTGTTTGGGAATCTCCATCCTTCCCAACCCTGCAGACCTGTGGGATAAGGAAAAGAATTGGATGCAACAGACACAGCTGTAATGGAATCAAAGTGTTTTAGCAGCAGGAACTCATTCTGATTCTCGCAGTGAGGTTTTTCTTTCTGCTCTGTGACTCCTTGCCTCCCCAGGTGCTGCAGAGACCTCTGTCACTAACGTGTCCTGTGTCACCCAAGTCACCCTTCCTGGCACTGTCTCTCTCCACTGCACTTGGCTCCCTGGCCGAGGGGCACCAGAAGACACCGAGTACTTTCTGTTCTACAGGTTGGTGTTTCCTCCTTTTCCAGCCAGCAGGGAATTTCTCTGAGAGCCCCCTTGTTGCCCTGGATTTTGCTAAAGCCTTCTGTTTTTAACCTTGGAGTCAGATTCTTTCACACAGTTTCATGTAAATAATAGCCAATGTTTACTTAACGGTATTTTCTGTTTTTCATTCCTTTTGTGATAAGAGAACTTTGATGAGCATCTTTTTTCTCCAGTGGGATTGAGGAGGAAGTGACATGTCCTCCAATCCCTGGTGGAGTTGAGAATTGTATAAGATGTGACATATGTCAATAAAGGGTCTTTCCCCTCCTTTCTGCTGAACCTGGCAGGTGTGAGAACATCTTACTGTGTTTTCCCAGACACACCCCCTGTCTCACCAGCACTTTAATTTAGGTATGAGACACACACGGAGGAGTGTCACACGTACCTCCAGGACAGGTGGAACAGGAACACCGAGGGCACATTTCTGAGCACTCAGATCAGACCTGAGGAGATTGACAACCTCGTTATCGTACACATCAATGGCTCCAGCACCCGTGCTGCAATCAAGCCTTTTCAGCAGATATTTAACCAAAATGCCATCGGTGAGTAGGAATATATTTAAAAAATAGATCAAAAAACGTCTAGTGGGACTGTCAAAAGATTTGTGAGGAAATTTGGCTGCGTTGAGTGGTTCCTGATGCAGGTGAAAGGATGTGTTGGTTGTGCATAGTCATCTTAAGGAAATTGGAAGAGATAACTGGATTGTTTTAGCTACATTTGATTTTAATAGTCAATTTAAATTATAGAATGGCAAAACTAAAAGGTAGAAAAGGAAATGAGTTTGTTAGCCAAAGCATCATTCCCAGTATTAATCTTCAGTTGATTTAGTCAATATACCTTAAAACACAGTTTTTATTACCCTTTATTTTGCAGTTGTTCTTTAAAAGGAGTAAGACACGTGGTGCTCAAGTTAACCATGTCCTGTAAGGGAAGGCATTAGAGTATGGAGTAAAAGGAAATATCAGCCGTGGTTGTACATCATCTTTCATCCACACAAATAATTTACTTTCCTTCATCAGCTCCATGCCTTTTCTTTTCTGATAAACAGATAAGAGTTCTCTTTTTCATGACTTTACTAAGAGAAAAATTAATGTATTTTCTTCTTAGGATTTATCCCCATAACAGCAGCTGAATTCCTTTGAATTTTTTTCCACTTTTCAATAACTTTCCTGGCTACATCTGCTTTTTTTTATCCTGGAAATGAAGTTTTTCTAACTGCTCTATCATTAATATAATATTTTTGTGGAAATTAATTTAATTAATTCCTCTTCCCCCCAGTAATGTAGTTTTCCAAAACTTTAAAGTGGATTTCCCAAGCTGTTTTCTCATAACTATTACCAGCAATGTAGTTATTCCTCCCAAATCCTTATCTTGTCAGTCCAAAATGGGAAATAAATTCAGTAATTATAGGTCCTACTCGGAAACACTGTGAGGTTATAAAATGCTCTGGTTTTTAGTATTTAAACCTGTCTCTATAAATAACTCACCAGGACAGTTCTCTTGTTGCAGAGAAAGTGAATATTCCCAGAAATATCAGCATATCCCTGGAGCAAAATGATCTCCTGGCCACGTGGGAGAAGCCAATTTCTCCTTTCCATGAGGAATGTTTTGAATATGAATTTTATCTCATCAACCTGAAGTCAGGTAACAAGCAGGTAATTGCTCCTCCAGCATCCAAGATTATCCAGCATTCCTGTCCTCTACAGCTGGAATTTGCCTTCCTCTTTTCCTCAATGCCTTTTGTATCTGCAACA
Source organism: Platysteira castanea (assembly GCA_013397175.1). NCBI lineage: Eukaryota > Metazoa > Chordata > Aves > Passeriformes > Platysteira > Platysteira castanea. Next base: position 344,995 of record VYXC01001269.1, read on the forward strand.
AACCCAGGAACTCGGGAAAGCAGGACAAAATTGGATTTATTCAGTTGTATGCATCTGGGTTCAGAACGGTTTTTCCCGTCTTGAAAATCCTGCATTAAGAATCTGGAGGAAGGATGGAAAAATGAGGCATTTTTCAGGGATTTTCCCTGGAAGATGGGGGTGTTAGGAGAAGTTACAGCTATAAAAACAGAGATCTTACCTCCAGAGCAAGGCCAGCTGCTCACGGTTAATAAAAACAACAAAAGATAAACACGGTCAAAATTTGTTTTCTGAATGGCTGAGTCTGAATGAAGCTCTAAGAGCCCGAAATTGTTTTCCTAACAGATACTGAAAGTCTCCTGGAACAGCTTCCAACTGCGGGTGGATGTCAGCAGCAGGTATTCCGTGAGGATAAGGGCCAACCACAACCACATCTGTCGGGCCAGAGGACTCTGGAGTGACTGGAGTGAAATCATTTATGTTGGTAAGAATTCCCATTATTCCATTGCTGGGGAGCAAATGCTGCCTCATCAGGAGCGTGTGCAGCATCCTGGAATTTTAATTTGGGAAAACGGGGATTTGAAGGGAAAACTTGACTTGTTGATGCCAAGGGGATTTAAATCTCTTAAAAATAATAAAAAAAGGAGGCTTGGTTTTAGACAGTGCTTTGTGAATTTTTTCAGAGATTTTTTTAAAATTTAAACTCAAGGCTTTAAACCCAAGGCCTTTCCTTGCATCACTGCAGTTCTCACAGGTGTTTCCCTGCCATCATTGTGATGTTCATGCTGGAAATTAACAGGAGAGACCACATCAACCATTATGTCACCGAAATTCTCTCACCCCTGAAATGCTGAGGGAAAAAAGAGCATGGTTTTAGCATCTTTTAGCATCTTTTTAGCATCCCCATTGCTGGGGAACAAATACTGCCTAATCAGGAGCACCTGCAGCATCC
>VYXC01001269.1:351344-371346 GCA_013397175.1 Platysteira castanea
CGGCGCCTGCGCGGCCCCGCCAGCCCTCAGGGACAGGCACCGCTCAGGAACACCCACCGTCCTCCGGGACAGCCACTCCGCAGGGACAGGCACCCCTCAGGGACAGGGACCGCTCAGGGACGGCCACTCTTCAAGGACAGGCACCCCTCGGGGACAGGCACCCCTCAGGACAGGCACCCCTCAGGGACAGCCACCCCTCAGGACAGCCACCCCTCAGGGACAGGCACCCCTCAGGGACAGGCACTCTCACACCTCCCACTGCTCTTTCTTACAGGAACCGCATATGGAGCAAACTCTTCCCACCCGTCCCAACGCCCAGCAACAAATTTCGAGATCCCTTCCCGGTTGACTACGAGGTAAAATAATATTTTAGTTCCCTTCCGCCCCCACCCCCCCTTTTTTTTTTTTAACTAGAAGGAATGCTTGTGTTTCTGTGCTGCTTTTTCCCCATAAGGCTGGGAGCAAATAGGATCACAGAACCATCTGGGAAAGACCTCCAAGATCATTAAGCCCAAACTTTGCCAGGATAACGCCATGCCCACTAAACCCCTGGAATTTAGCAGTTCCTGAGGCTGTTTTTGCCATCCTCACTGCCACGGGAGGTTCTCACCTCGCTATGTGGCCGCTTCTTTGGCCCAGGACAGGTCCCAGTCAGCTGCAGCTCTGATCTGGCTTTGTTTGCAGATGTGGTGCTTTGGGAAGGGTTAAAAATGAACACAAGGATTAAGTGCTATTGTTGAATGCTCTGTTCACACACACCGAATTTCAGGGAGGCGGTGCCACACCCGTGGCTCTGCCTTTTGTGGGGAAATGCAGTTTCTCCAGAGCCAGGCAGAGAGATCTGCCTTGGCAGGGACTGGAGGGTGACTCCTGGAGAGCTGATTTTGTTCGGCCTAACAATTCTAAATGTTTTGCTCCTGCTGTTAAGCTGGACTTAAGCCTTTCTGCGTTTGCCGTTACTTCTGATAAATATATTTACCTTACAGATAAGATAAACCCCTCATTGTCTGCTCAGGGGAAGGGCTGCTCAGCAACTTGATTTTCATCTGTCCCCTTGGAACAGGAGTTTGATTTTTTTTGCATATTGTTCTTACTCCATGGTCTGGTCGAGGAAACAGGCTTAAAAGATTATCATATAACGTTTGTTTTTAATGAAGTGGTGTAAAATACCATGACTTGGGGCATCACAACTAAGAGTATGAGAAATAGCAAATATTAATGCTGCAGCTAGAAAGGCAGGTTCACATCCTTAGAAGCAGGATGCAAAACTGCCTTGTTTTTAGTTGTCTCTTTACTCAGCGTGGGGTAGGTGACACCTGACACCCTCCTCAGGTTTCTGCTGGCACCACAGCCACAAGGTTGGTGGCACTGGCAAGGAGAGGTGAGGGCATGACCCAGGTCCCTGCTGAGATCACCGGGGAGAGGGAAGCTGTTTGCTGGGGACATTCAGTTCCTAAATTCGGTGTAAACAGAGGGTGAGGTGATGAAAGCCCTGCACGGTGGTGGCCCATGGGAACCTGCTCGTCCCTTCTCTGTCACCTGCCACCCTGCAGGGCTTCCGAGCAGCTCAGCTCACCTTCTGTGAAGTTCCTTCTGCTTCCTTCTGCAGCTCACCAGCCTTGCACACTTGTTTGTGCAGCTCTGTCAGGATGTGGCCCCAGAAATGGGCTTTGCTGCTGTGTATTTGGAAAAATTCCCGTGCCTCGTTCCATGTTCCCTCATTAAAAGGGCTGCCAGGCTCTGGAGAAGGCTCCCCGGGGAAGTGGAGGAGTCACCATCCCTGGAAGTGTTCAAAAACCGAGTGGATGTGGCCCTTGTGACAGGATTTAGTGGGTGTGGTGGGATCTGATTGAAGGTTGGACTTCGTGGTCTTGGAGGTCTTTTCCAGAGTTCTGTGATTCTGTGCCCTCCAGCTCCTCCTGGGGCTCTTTGTCCTTGGCTACAGAGGTAAAATATGGCCACTGTGGTAAAATGTGGCAAATTTGGGGGTGCAGGGCTCAGGGGACGGGGCATGAGCAGCTCTGTGAGAGCTTCAGCAGGAGGGTGAAAATCTTCCCGTTGAACCCAATGCTTCTGAGCTCCTAAACCATGAAACATTTTGGGCTAACCCTTCTCTAAATGCACCAATTTGAACTCTTAAATCTCGGCCAGCCCAAGCCACCCTCCTGGCTCCCAGCTCAAAGGGCTGTTTGCTTTGCAGAGAGCACGGACCTGCACCAGCTCCACGGAGACCGAGGTGGACAGCCTGGCTGAAGGCCTCTACTGCAGTGTCCTCGATGACTCCGTGTTCTGAGAGGCTGCATGTCCCCACAGTGTCACCCACCGGCGCTGGAGAGGGCTCTGGGTCACCTCCTGTGTGTCCCTGTTCCCACTGGGGAGGAGAACATGCTTCCACCAGGTGCCTTGAGACGTTACCAAACAAAAAGTGCCAGCTCAAGCAGGATTTAAGTACATGGCACAAGGGCTGCATGAGGAAAAAAAGCTTGGAAAAGAGCTAATGGATTCCTTTTTTTCTGGGAGGCAGCTTAATCTTTTGGATATTTGTTTTACCTTACTCTGAAAACTGGAGATGCGAACTGGGTTTGGCACGGCCCTGTGGGTGCAGCAGGGTGGCCCTGGGAGTGACCCAAGGGGCGTCAAACACTGGAAAAAGAAGAAAAAAAAGCTGTGAAGCACCCAGTGCTGTCAGCTCCAGTGCTGTCACCCCCTGTGCTGCCCAGCAAGGCCATCGGGAGAGCAGGGACACTCACCTGGCCTTTGCTGATACACTTGGTAAAGAAACTGTGAACTTCCACCTGAAAAACATCCACGGAAATGCAATTCCTGGGTTAAGGCAGGTGTGACTGTGCAGCCAGACCACTCTGAGTGGGGACTGTACAGGGCCAGCATCCTCTGCAATGCTCAAAGGCACCTAATCTTGCTTTATAAGTGACACAGCACCAATCTGGGATGGAGGGAGACACCTGGGGTCAGCTCAGCTGGTCAGAGCATGGTGCTGGTCACACCAAGGTTCTGGTTTGACCCCTGTAGGGGCCACTGGACTCAATCCTTTTGGGTCCTGTCCAATTCAGAATATTCTGTGATTCTGTGATCTCTCTCAGGACTTTATAAACCCCAAAAACTTCTGGATTTTTTAGGCTATTTAAGACAAAAGTCAGCTGGCTTGTGCACCTGCGGTACAATTAGAGCCTGACTCCTGTGAGCAAAGCTAACACTGCACCTGCTCCTGCTGTCCACTCAGGTACCACATTTTGGTACAAAACAGAGCTTCACCTGTGATTCTTACGTTCCTGAGTGAGGCAATCCTGTTGGGATGGCTGGGATCCCCTGCCCAGGTGGCTGCTCCCCAGGGACCTCGGCACTGGGCAGGCACAGGACACTCACAGGTGGCTCCTTGCCCATCCAAGGCTCCTTTGCAGGCTCTGACGTGGCTGGCAGCATCTGCAGGAGGACAACAAGGGATTGTTTGTGCTTCCTGCCACGGGAGATTAAAGCTTAAGAGAGGGAAGAAAGAGAAAAAAAGAGAAAAATGGCATAAACAGATAAACTTCCTCAATTGCACCGACAAAACAAACCAGCCTGGGAACAGAGAGTTTGCAAATGTGAAGTCATTAAAGAAATGTGCCAAGGGCTCCCTGGTGCTCCTAAGAGTCTGAGCTGAATGAGCTGGGCTCCTCCTGGGTGTGCAACTCCAGTAATTCTGAAAATCCAAGCCCACTATTGCATCCTGTTTTTCTTTGCTCTCTGTTGTTGCATCTTAAATGACCTGGCTTTGAGACAGCCTCAGTTTCTGATTTATTTCCCTGTGTTCTGTGATCCACTGAGGGAGTTCCCAAATAAACCTCCTGTCCCAGACACTGGGCTGAGACCTCCCTGGCTGTGGCCCATGAAGTTCTCCTGGTCTTGCAGAATTCCTACTAATTCCAAGAAGCCTCCTGTCCATGGAGCTGGGTTAAACATGTTAACAAAGAATAAAAATAAAGATTTGATCCAGCCAATAACTTCTATAGAACTAAGACGAAATGGAGTTCCCAGCTACTACAGACTAAAAATAGTTATAATAAATGAGCCAGTTCTCATCGGGGTGAAGTAGCATTGCTCCCTCAAAATTAACGTAGCTCATTAATACAACATTTGTGCCTCCAATATCTCTCCTGCACATGCTTTTAATGGATTTGAGGGGCCCAACTTCAACAATCTAAAATAAGAATTTCATTAGCAAAATCCTAAAAATGAGACTAAAGAGAATTCACTTAGTGGAATGTACTGTATATCATGCCTTCAAGTGGCCTAATAAATAAGATTTCTACATATAATCCCATTCCCATTAATGGCAAGACATTGCAGAGATGAATGCAATATATTTAAGTATATTCTGCATGTCAGGTCCTTGGTATTTGCAGGGTGAGTCCTCCTGGGGACAGGCAGGGCTGGCTGGCTTGGAGAGCCAGCAGCCACACTGATACACATGCTAGTAAATAAAACCAACCTGGTGTAAAGCAGGAGCAGCCACATTTCCCCAGGCAGGCTGCACATTTCCCCACGCTCACCTGCAATGACCGGGCTGTGGGGGGATCTCCCCTGTGCTGGAGAACCAAGGGTGCAGGATAAGGACAATTCCTGCCGAGCTGCCTCCTCGTGGTCATGATCCCTGCAGCCAAGGCTTCGTTCCAGGCAGCACGAGGGGAACGGGAATTTGTCCGGGATCCCAGGCCACGCCCGGGGCTGTGTTGGGTTTTGGCACCACCACCCCAGATCTCCATCTCCAAACTCTCACAGCAGAGAAATATCCATTCCTGATTTTTTTTCCCTTCAAACCCAGCTCCCAACCCCGTGCATTCCTCCTTCTCAGCTCTTCCCTGCTGCCTCCAGGAGAGCAGCCCCAGGAGCTGCTCCTCGCCTGCCTCTGGAAAAGGCAATTTCACATTTCTTCTCGGACATGGAATTGTGCTACAGCACAATTTATTTTTATGCTTCCCTGATTGCAAAATGCAGCATTGGTCCTTGGAAATGCAGAGAGCACCGAGCAGTTCCTGCCCCTGAAAGGATTAGGAATGTGGTTTTGATGGATTTAGTGGTTTCAGGTGCTCCCAAAATCCTCAGGAATGCCCAGGATGAGAAGAGGCAGTGGCTGGAGGGACTTTGCTCCAGCCACAGGATCAAAGGTGCTCCAACAGCACCATCCCAATGAGCCTGGACAGCTCCTGGCTCTACAAAACCCAAAATTCACCTGCTCACATTTTTTGGTCAGTTTTGGGTGCAGAATTAGACCAGAGGTGTATAAATAGATTTTTTTCCTGCATCCACGAAGTTTTGACTTAAACCAACTCTTGGATCTTCACGTCAGCGACAGTCTCAGCAAGCTCCGAGGTGAAATTCCTCACTGGGCAGCACAAAAAGTGGAGGAAAAAGGCTCCTAGAAGACAGGTATCTTTACAAATGACAGAATATTTATTACCAATACCTTTAAAAAAAGATTACATCTGCTAGATCACTGATAAATATCATTTACACCGGGGAGAAAACTACAGAAGCTTTTTTTTTTCGTTTCATTTCTCTTGGTTTTGTGGATTTTTTTTTTTTTTTTTTGTTTTTTTTTATTTTATTATTTTTTTTTTTTACATAGAAGTAACCATATCAAACTAAGAAAGGAACACAGCTTGAAATACTGACAATATTTCTCTGGTCAACACCCCTGACTTTTACACAAGTGGAATCCTGATTATGAGTTACTGAATAAATATATTTAGAAGGTCTTAACTGTATTATTTTGTAAGCAAAAAAAGACAAGTTACAGGCAAATTCAAGCTATCAGGAGAAAAAAAAAAGAAAGAAAAATACCACTGCAGCACATTGAAAGTTGAAAATTCCATAGAAAATTCCGTTGCCTTTTCCAGCGTTATCCCGTCTGAACTTACAAAATTCCCCGTAGTAACAAACAGTCCTTCTCTTGAGAAGAATTATTCCAGTGTGGATAGTGTCGTTTTCTGGTGTGACTCTCTTCTGCCTCCAGGCGTCTGGGAAGAGTTTCTTAGGAAAGGCAAACTCCCAGGAGATCCCACTTTTCCATGGATAACCTGGAGCCGGGGCAGCACCGCTCCCGCTCCGGATTCCCGAGCGTTGTCTGGAGATTGGAGCTACCAAGGATGAGGAGTTGTGTCCCAAAGAACGAGCCCAGAGCAGCTTTATGTCTCACAGCGTTCTGATTTCCTTGGAATGAATCCCCAAAGGTGCGGAATTTCCTTGGAATTCGATCTCCAAGGGCGGGTTGAGCTGGGTTGAGCGAGCCCGCGGTGTTCGCTGCTCCGGTGGCCGTCCCGTTGTGTCACCGCAGGCAGAGGTCACAGCTTTGTGGGATCTTTGTCCCCACCCCATTTGATGCTGATTAGGATCAAGACAAAGCAATTTCACGACAGCCCCTCCTTGCTGCACGGTGCTGAAATATTGGCTACGTGTCCTGTAGTCCACAACCAACTGAAAACCACGCGGTTTTCCAAGATTCTGCCGTTCTGAGTGCTTTGAATTCGTCCTGCTCAGGGCTCTGGATGAAACGTGTGTTATAGAAGCACTTGGTCCAACACAGGAGTCGCTGGAACTGCCCGTGAGATTCCGCCTGTTACAATCCGGGTCTGGATCAGCTCTGCCCTGTGAAAGTGCACAGTCAGCTCCAGCCGATTTGCCAAGAACAACTTTGAACTCTCCGTCACAAAGGAAAAAATCCCAAACAATATTTTCGTGATAATGTCGTCCGTAACGTTTTAGAGCAGAGGAAAAAAATTAATATCTACATCATATGTTAACTTTAAAAAATTCTATAAAACACTAAATATATAATAAAAAATATGCATATAAGGACATATGTAAACTGCTTTGGTAACATCGTATTACAGATGTTTTCAGTGCATTGCAGAGTTTCCAAGGAAACTTCAGACAAAGCTATATTTGCTTTGAGGAAGTACTGTATAATGCCATTCCTAAAGAAGCATAAACATTTTTTTTTTCCAGTAGTAAGATGTACTCAAACCACAATATTACTTAGTACTGGGTGTCTCCAAAACAACTAGCTAAATGTTGCTTATATTATAAAGAAGAAGTCCTTGATGTCATTGTTGTCATAAACTGGAGCGGGCTGTGAGGGAGATCATGATTGTGCTGAGGGCTGACAGGGTGCAGGCGCTGGAGGTCGACGAGCCCGAGCCTCTGGCGTAGGCATCTGAGAGAGGCAGAGGGGGAAAAGGAGCCAGAGGTGAGCAGAGAACAACCCCTGAACTCTTCCTTAACCCACCTCCCCCAAGGTTTGTTTCTCGTTCCTCAGGTAACGCACAGCCCCCATGCACAGCCCCCTCCTCCTCTTCAACTCCCTCCTCTTTACAGTCACCTCTCCAACTGAATTTTTGGTTTCATTTCAATTCCCGCTCCCGTTGTGCTGAGGCTCCTTTCACATTTCTGTTATTTCACACACTGCCTGCTTATCGTTATTTGGTGTTTGTTCATAGCTGCACCCTATTCCAGCTGTTCCTTGTGGCACCAGCCTGGCACGACTCCCACCCCGGAGGAGCCGTGTACCTGCTCAGTGACCCACGGCCTGGAGCCAAATGGGAGCTGGCGTGTTCCAGCTCCCCTTCCCTCCCCTGTGCTGCTGATTAAATTCCTCTGCATGCCTTACACAGCCACAGTAGGGAGAACTCTGCTTGCACCCAGGCTTCTTTTACATCGTTGTAATTTTAATGCCATATTCCTGCATTGCAGAGGCTCCTGATTTAATGCAGCTTATAAACTGGGACGTTATTAATGGAAGATGGGACATGGAGATTTTGCAAAAGCCATGTTGTGTAATAAAATACTCTTTGTGTTTGTTCTTCTACATCACCTCATTTCCCTAAATAAATATTTATGCACCCAGCACACAATGGGATATGGCTGTACAGTAGCCTTATAAATTTAGAAGCCTCTGCATATCGTGTATTTGGCTATAGTGAATTGCAGAGAAACAACACATTCAATGTGTATGTGAGCACAGAACTGAGAGGGGAAAGTGCTTGGAAACCTCAAATACAAATAGAACTACTTAGGATGGTGTTTCTTAGGGCTGAATCTTGATTTTGGGGTGAAATCAGAACTGGGGACTGGAATATCTCCTGGTGGGACCCTGTGGCACAGACCCCAATCCCTCCCATCCTTACTTGATATCTTTGGGATTCGGATTTGCTCGCTGCTGCTGCCATCGCCGCCGTCACTGAAGGGTTTGATCTCGATGATATAATCCTCATCAAAGGGCAGGGACAGCTCCACTGAGGTTTTATTTGTCTCTATGACAGACGTGCTGCTCTGCCTGCTCCACCTGTACAAAACCTGCGGCCAAGGGGGAGAGAACAGGAGGCAGAAAGGGCAGAGCTGCCCGTTGTCCTCAGAGCTGTCCAGAGGTGCTGTTCCTTTTTTCCTGCCCCTGGTGCTCAGGCATGGTCTGGTCACAGAGGGGACACGAGGGATTTGCTGGGGACACCAGCAGAGAGGTGGCAGTGCCTGGGCAGGGGGTGACACTGGCAGGACGATGATGCTGATCAGCAGCACCAAACACGGCACCGGTACCTGGTGGAACCTCTCAGGGAAACCTTTACCTTAGTCAAGCTAAAATAAACCCCTGCAGGCTAAAATAAACTCCTGTATAAGTAAAAACTTACTTATAGAGGTCAGAAACTCCTTATTATGCTGCTTCTGGAGACTGACTTGGGATATTTGATGCAGTGCCACCAATGGTTTCCCAGAATAAATGACTTTTGTGAATGGCCTTCTGAGCTGTGAGAGTTGTATTAATTTATATCATAAGTTGTGACATAAAATAGAAGATTTCTGGGCAAAAAGAAGAAAGATAGGCAATGTTTTGCTATGATTCAGGAAATAAATCCATCTGGTTGTGCTACCCTAACAGTACGTTAAAGGAGAATGTTTTAGAAACCTTCTAGATGCTTTTTCAGAGTGACAAGTCTCTCTCTCCCTCTTTCAACTGACTCCTTAATTTGCATTTCAAACCTAAAATATGTAGTGAAAAGCTGGTCCAGATTGCTGAGGTTCATCTGAGGTTTGGACTAAAAACCCTGAGGAATTACTTATTTTTGATAAGCACCAAAGACACCTAAAAGTTGGTGAGGAATTGAGGGAAGCTGGCACAGGCTCACCAAGCCGCTGGCATTCCAGACTGGGAACAGAACCCGGAGCATGGCCAAGTCCTGCACTGGCTCAGGCTCTGCTGGGAAATGTTTGCACAACTCAGTCCCCAGGGCGACGTCTTTTTGGGCTAAATGGAGCCCTCGTGGAAGGTGGTGGAGCTGCATTCTTCCCAAGGTTTCTCTCTAGTTAAATTATGTCCTATTAAAACTGCTTTTAATGAGGATTCTCTTTCTTTTCCTCTTGGCTTTGCTTTCTGAAGGAAATGGGAGCTATTAAGAAAGCATTTTATTTATCTGCAATTAAGGAACCAACTACAGCCTTTGGGAAGTTTCCAGGGAAGGCAGGAGCGAAGTCCTGCAGGTGGGAGCTGCAGGAAAAATGTGCTCACATGCGCAGGCACGGCTCTGGATTTGGAGGAATGCCCCAGAGTTGCCCTGGGAAATCATGCAAATACCATGGAAATACTCACTTTGTAGCCCCTCACTTCTGACTCGTTGTCCAAGGCCTTCACCTGGTCCCAGTTCAGGATGATCTTGGAGTCGGATGAATTCCACACGATGTTCCCGGGGGGCTGACTCGGTGCTACACCAGAACACACACAGCACCACGTTACTGAGAGAACCAGTTCCCAGCTGGATCCCTTCCAGTGCCAGTGGGGCTTCTCCCAGCAGAGCTGAGCCTGCCCAGAGCCCTGTCCCTCTGGAAAGCTAACGAGCTGCTCCACTGATCTGCGTCCTCAAGGTCACGGGAGGTGTGATGTGACACGGGGCTTTAAATGAAAAAAGGATTCAGTCTCTTGCTCAACATGCCTGAGACCAGAGGAAAAAAGCCCTCTTGAACGCTGAGATAAATATTTAATTTGCCTGCACAGCTGTGATTTCGGTTTTGCATGCTCTGCTTACTTAACACCGGGACGAGCCTCACGGAAAAAAAATAAAATAAAAAGGCTGAGCCTGGTAAATCTTGTGCACAAAAACCTGGCAAAGGGAAATCTGACAGCTCCTTCAGGCTCAAGGGAGTTGGAAATGAGAGAGGGGAGCAGCGGCTGGGCCCTCGCAGGGCGCCCCTGCCAACACTCACGTGGCTTTTTGGTGGTGACATTGACGGCGGCGCTGGAGGGGCCGGTGCCAGCCGTGTTGTAGGCCCTGACTGCCAGGTGGTAGAGGGCATTGCCCCTCAGGTTGCTGACTTTTGTGGATGTTTGGTTCCCAACCGTCCGGATCCTCTTGGCGTTCTCCTCCTTCTCGTCGTGCTGCCAGCACCGGACCTGGGAGGCAGAGCAGGGCTGTGGCAGTGCCCAGCCCCGGGCTGGCAGCACCCCTTTGTTCCCATCCCTAACCCCAACCTGCTCCCAGGGACAGCTCCTGCTCCCTGCCACAATCCCTGTTCCCTCTGGGGACCAGCCTGGCTGCAGCGCTCCCTCCCCAGGCCTGGCCATGGCAGCACCTGCAGGGAGGGCTCCATGTCCAGCCAGATCCCACACAGAAAGGGGGAATTTTTAACTGTGCGAGAGAAAGGTGGAATTTTTAACCATGTGAGAGAAAGGTGGAATTTTTAACCATGTGAGAGAAAGGTGGAATTTTTAACCGTGCGAGAGAAACTCTCTGCACTGAAGAGACAAAGGAAAGCAAATCCACTCCAGAAACACACCCATGGCAGGAGGAGCAGCACAAGGACACCTCTGTCCCCTCAAGGCTTGCTGCTGTAAGGATCCTGCATTCTGTCTCCCGTACCTCATATCCCTGTATTCTTCCCTTGTGCTGGTTCTCCCACGGGGGAGCCCAAGACACTTCAACGTCTGAGGCAGAAAGGCTTCTGGCCAAAACGGTGGTTGGGGCTCTCGTCGGCTCTGGGCAGTTAAAAATAGAAGTAAGGCTTTTAAATTCTATGTTCAATTAGTCCCAAGCATCAGGGGGTTTATTTTCCTCATTGCACAAGGAAGGAAGCAAACAAATGTCCACATTTCAAACCAATGGCCTGTCAGGCTGTGCTGGGCCTCTCCCTCAGAAATAATAAGATGTCATTACTAAACTCAACCCAGGATACCATGTGCTGTAATTAGGACAAGTGGGAACATTTTCTAATCAGTGGACATTAATTCATGCTAAATCTCCGCGGAATTCTTTCCAGATTACATATCACTTTTCCATTAATATCCAAAGATTTCATTACGATTAATGTTATTTTAATGACTATGAAAAGAATTAATCACGGTTCGCCATTTATGATAAATCAGAGCAAGGCTGAGGTATCAAAGGATGTGTCAAGGTGGAGACCAAACCCTTTCAGCCCCTGGAGCGCAGAGGAGGGCGAGGAGGTGGGGAGGGCCCGTCTCTACCTTCCTCTGCTGAGTAGACGACGGTGACGGGGCTGAAGGAGCCTTCCCCCTTGTTGTTGTAGACGCCCACTTTGACCTCGTAGGGCGAGAAGGGCGGCAGGCTCTCGTTGCGGAACACGTAGCGGGCGGTGTCCGGCGAGGCCACCACCGTCTGCATCCAGCTGACCGTGCCCAGGGGCCGGAAGGCCACCACGTAGCCAAAGCCACCCCCGTTCTGCAGCTCCTCGGGCACCGTCTGTGGGCAGGGACAAACAGCAGCTTCAGCACACACCGACCTCCCTGGCTGCACCCTGGAGATTCCTGGTCCTCTTTGCTCATAGGCTGGGCTTGGTGATCTCAGAGGTCTTTTCCAACCTGGTTAATTCTGTGATTCTGTGAACGCAGCACTGGAGATTGAGGTGCATGAGGGTCCTGTTCACATCCAACCTGAGTTCATCCCACCCTGCCTGCACCATGAAACAGGAAGCAGCACCTCCAGAAGACACTTCTCCTAAAGCTTGTTTCCCTTCCTTCCCTGCCTAGATGGGGCCTCCACTGCTGATGTAATTTTAGGCTTTGTGAAGAGCCTAAGGTTTTCTATGGTGAAGCAAGGACACGGCTCCTGCTTTCCCAACACGTGCAGCTGCTCTCATGCCTTTGGGATCACACGTGGAGCCCCAAAGAACGCACCCTGGACACACTGACACTTCCTACTCTCAGGCTTGCAGCACCCTGAAAAGCTGCATGAAACCCAAAGGTTCCAGTATTAAAATAACCCATAATTATGGGCCACTGTCCCACAGATGTCTGTGGAGCTTCAGCACGGGTTACTGCTGGTGGCTGCCTCCCACTCTGCATTGTGAGGCTCAGAGTACATCATCAAGAGAAGGCCTCTGGACATTTAAAAGAGTAAAACCACTCTTCTATCAAAATACAAATTATATTTTGTGCAAATTACATCTCAAACCAATGGCTGATGTTCTGGCCATGTGTGTTTTTGAAACATATTGCAGTATCTTTAGGAGACACGGCGTAACTAATTAGTCCAAGAGAGGAGGAAATTTAGCACATTGAGCTGCGTGGTGAGGACAAAAACCCATTTATAGGTTTTTAGTAACCTTAAAAATATCTCTGGCGATTCATTCTGCCAGCTTGGTCAGAAATAGTGCTAAATGAAAGTGTTAGCATGTCTAGTGGAGTTCATTATTAGGAGAAATATGCCAGCTGCATCGCATCACAACATGAAAATACGAGCAGACAAATGACTAAAGTTCTAACCCCATCTGCCTTAAGGAATATTAAACATTTCTCCTCTCTGCATCTCCTCTCGCTGGCTGCCATCAGCACCAATGAAAGCCAGCACGCCTCGTGCTGGCTCTTAACTGTTTGCTGCCCTATATCCCCGAGAGGGTGAGGGAGGAAGCTGGGAGCCACCACAGCAGTTCTGCACCAGGTCAGGATGTTCCAAGCCTGTTTCACCCCTCGGGTGGCTCCTGGCCATCCACAAGTTATTGTGTGGATGTGCTGGGAGCTGAGCTGGTGGCAAATCCTGCTGCCCATGGTCCGTGCCCAGCACTTCCCTGCTGGCTGCCCTGCCCAGGGGCTGGGCTGGGGACATCCTTTAGCTCCATCTGAGCAGCTGGGCTGTTCTTATCACACAATCTGGGCCGTTTTACTGCTAACCCTTTGAAATGCACAGAGGGTTCACAGGGGGCTGAGGTGAGACTCACCTCCCAAGTAATGACCAGCTCGGACTTGCTGCCCCCACCTCCGCTGACGTTAGCTGGGGTCACCTCAGGGACTGCAAAAAAAGAGATGCACAAGATGTGGGTGACAACTCCGAAGCCCAAAACCCACACGGAGATGGAACAGAGCTCTGCAGCAACAGGACACTGCTGGCCTTCCCTGCTGGTGCCAGCAACTGTTGAAATGACTAATTTGCCATGGCAAACAGCACGTTAGAAGTATGTCAATAATAGTATGTTAAAAGTATGTCAATTAACTTGTGTATTCAGTCTCTAATTGTTTAGTTCAAACATTTGCCCTCCATAAAAAAGGGCTTTTATTTATTTCCCTGTTTCATATTCGGTTCTGTTATGGGCTCCAGCAGAACAGAGGAGCCACCTGCCAGGGCCTTCCCACAACGCAGGGATCTCCTGGCATTTATTCCACAAAGATTTCACCCTCAGCTCCTCTGCCCAGCACTGCTTACGAGCTTCTTCAGTTCTTCTCTTCTCCGAAGGCCTGCTGGGCTCCCCAATCCCGATCAGGTTGGCAGCCACCACTCGGAACTCGTACTCCACCCAGGGGTTCAGCCCCACCACCGTGGCTGTGAACGTCCTGCCGTCGATGATCTCTGGAACTAGGGATGCAAGGAAACCCACTGGAATATTAAAAACTGCTGGGAGAAAGGCACAGGGAAATCTGATTTCCTTAAAGGTGAGGGCTTAACGTAAATACAAATAAGGGTTGATAAACTTTTTCTCATCTTTCTAGCTTTTTAAGAACTGCAGAGAAGTGAAAGAGGCAGCATTAAACCATTGTGCTTTTAGCCCAGAAATTCCTGCCATTAAAAAGTTTCTCCAAAACTGCCACAGTCTGGGAACAGAGCGTCAAGACAACAGGTTTGGAGAGTTTTTATTTTTCTCTCTTTAAAACATACTGTTGTCTCTGTTTAATGGTTACTGGAACAAAATTAACCCCTGACAGAATGAGCAATTACATCATGGGATTTTTCCCTCTATCAGGAAAATAATTCTCCTTAAAGATAGGCGGGATGAGACGGTCTGTCCCTGAGGGATGTCTTTATAGACCACAATTACTGTTGTATATCTCCAGCACAGCAACAAGAGATAGGAATTCATTCTGTTTTCCCTTAAACATTCATGAGAAAAATGGGTGAGTAATGGCGCTGACTGCACCCTAAATCTTTGGCTTGCCAAACCTGAAACTAGTTAATAAGAGCAGCGCTCTGCAGCCAGGGAAATTGCTTTTCCCATCAGAGCTGGTGCGAGCAGCCCTGTGTGGGTGCTGAGGTGTGGCAGCCCGGAGTGTCCCTCTGTCCGTCCGGGGGGTTTGGAGCCCCACCAGGCAGACTGGGACTCGGGCAAGATTCCCAGGATTCTATTCTGGACCCATGTCCATGGAAAAAGCTTCCCACATTGTGAGAAGAACTGCAACGCTGAGGAAATACCAAGTAATGAGTCTGCTTTAGCATAGGGCAAAAATGTAGAATTGAGTATAATGGGGACTGAGAAGTCAAAGATGGAGGATTTGGGGTGGAACCCCTTCTCCTTCCTCTTTCTTCTCTCTCCTCCATCCTCTGCTGTGACGACAGTAAAAATCATTGGTAGAAGAAACTCTGAGGTAGAAGTTACATGTTTAAAGTAGGTAGAAATTAACTGGTGAGAATTGATAAATAATTATAGGTTGTGAACAATGGTTGGATCAAGAAAAGGGTACAAAGGGTGTGGGACTGCCCTTCTGGGGGCAGCCCTGCCATGGATCGGAGCTGTCGGACGCTTTGGCCTCAGCTCCAGACACTGAGAGATCAGAGAAAATAAACACCCTGAACACAGAAAATAAACACCCTGAACACAGAAAATAAACACCCTGAACACAGAAAATAAACACCCTGAACACAGAAAATAAACACCCTGAACACAGAAAATAAACAACCTGAACACCAACTCGCAGGCGTCTCTCGTCTTTCCTGGCCCTGGCACAGAACTTCTCAAGATCAAAAGCTCGCCACAAAGAACTCTATGGACTCTGTGAGGTTGAAAACATCACACTGAGGGATGGGTTTCCCAGCCGTGGAGCTCTCCTTACCTGTGCTCACTGCCTGCCACCCCACCGAGAAGGGCGTGCGTGCCTGCACCACGTACATGGTGATGGGGCTGTGGTTGTCTGCCCCCGGCCTCCAGGACAGCTGGGCCGTGGTGTCCGTCACCTCATCGATGGTCACAGCCTCGGGGGGACCCGGGGGACCTGTGGGGTTGCAGGAGAACTGGAGTGACCCGAGGAAGGAGCATTCTGGTCACCTTCCCCTCCTGGGGACAGAGGTGATGGGGTCCCTGCAGAGCAGCTGGGGCAGCTCCAGCTCTCCTTGCCTGGGTGGGGCTGGGGGGCACTGGGAGGGTGCAGCAGCACCGTGGTGGGACAGACCAGGGTGTTCTGCCTCACTGCTGGGGTGTTTTAACCAGTGAAGCTCTGCAGGAAGCCCCAGCCAGGGAGAGACCCTTCTGCTCCACCCCATGGCCACTGCTGCCCCAGTGGTGCCTGAGGTTCTGTCTGCTCCCATCTCGGAGAATCAGGGAATGCTTTGGGATGGGAGAGACCTTAAATCCCACCCAGTGCCACCCCTGCCATGGCAGGGACACCTCCCACTGTCCCAGGCTGCTCCCAGCCCCGTCCAGCCTGGCCTTGGACGCTTCCAGGGATCCAGGAGCAGCCACAGCTGCTCTGGGCACCCTGTGCCAATGTTTTAACACCCTTGATGTTTTTAGGGAGTGACAAGATCAGTACTTTTATCATCATCAAGGGTCATTTCCCTGTGAGAATTTAATATTCCTCCTGTTTAGGAGAACCAAGGGTAGCAGGGCCAGAGCAGCATCCAGGTTTGCTTTCCCCAAAGTTAACAAGCAGGAAAATCATATTTCTCCTAAGGATCCAGGCTCAGGGTAATTAATTACAGCTCCGTTAAAGTCAGGCTTACACCTCACCAGTGCATGGTAATGAATAGATCCTGATACATCACTGCAATCACTAAATCATGCTTGTTCTAAACCAGAGGGACATTGCTTGGCAGGAGTGCTGCCAGTAGCTGGGTGCTGCTTCTGCTGCACCGCTCAGGGCACGAAGGAGCCCCGTGGGTGCAGGGCTGGAGTTCAGGACACGAGCAGGTCCCGGGGGTCTCTGCGGGCTGGGTCTGTCCTGGGACCATCCGAAACCCTTCATGTGCTCCGGCTGATGCTGTGAACCCCAGCGTGAACCAGGGCTTTTTTCTCCCATTAATTACAAGATGCTGGGCTGTCCCTGAGCCCAGGGATTACAGAAGGTAGGAAAAAAAAAAACCAGCAAAAAAAGAAATTTTACAACAACACCGACAACAGTAACAAAATTCAAATACCTCTTACAATCAGGTCTGCAGCAGCTGAGAGCTTGTCCACACTTGTTTGCACCATGCAGACGTATTTCCCTGCATGCTTCAGCTGGATGCTCCTGATCATCAAATCACCAGCTGAGTCCTGCTGATAAAGTAGGGAAAAGTGGTTACAATTAGTTTTTAAATGAGCCCTAAACATCATTATCACATGAAGGACACTGTGACTAACAGATTTACTTTATGCTGGCCGATGAAAACATCAGTAATGCAAGCCACGGCCTGTTGAAATTATGGGATTCTGCCTGGAAGGTAAGGGAGGGAGCATTCCTAAAATCCTGGTTCCTCCGAGGGGCAGGGGAGCAGGGTTGGGGGCTGTTAATCACTTTCCCCTTTAAAACAACATGACAAGGTAGGACAGCTCCACTCTGATTCCTCCTTCTTCTCTCTGGATATCCAATTTTTACCCTCTCTGGCATCCAGAGGCCCAGGTTGTGTCTCCATCTCTCCTGCAAGGGAAGCCCAGCCCAAATTTGGAGGTATCAGCAGTAATTTCACGGCTTTGTGTCCCAGCCAGCATTTTGATTGCCCAGCATTTTTGTGCTAAAGATCACGAGAACAGCACTCTCCGAGGAAATCTTGCATCACACACCAGCAGTAATTTGTTTTCCAAACGCCAGGTGCATGTCTGATTAACTGTTGAATAGAACTAATTAGGTTTCTGGATGTACTGGATGCTCAGAACCTCTCTGAATTTCTCTCTGGGCACAAAGTATTCAATACATTGGAAATCTCAGGGTAACCTCGTGGCTGTGGCCTTTGGACTGAGGAATATTTATAAACTTTGTAATTTTAGCTTTGTGGGCCAGAACAGGAGCAGTCACCCTGGAAAGCCATTGCTGCTGCCGTGAGCTCTGGGCATAAATCCCTGAGTTCATCTTTTAATTATTATTTTTTTTAAAGGGATAACAGCAAGGCTTGGAAATAGAATCTCCTTTTCCTGTCAGCATTCCATTTCACTCCTGACAAATGTAAACATGGACTGTCACTATGCCTGAGACCTGTGGCTCTCTAAAACCTCCCTCAGAGCACCATGCAAAACCCTTCCCAGTTTTCTCCCTCTGCTGAGAGTTTTCCATTTCTTTCCTCCTTTTTCTTGCTGCCTTCACCCAGTTCCTTCTGTCGGTAACCTTTTCTACAGTTCCCCCTGTTGCCCTGGTTTTTTGCTAAGCCTTCTGTTTTAGCCTTGGAGTCAGAAATTCTTCACACAGTTTCATGTAAACAAGAGCCGATGTTTATTTAACCGTCTATTCTGTTTTTCATTCCTTTTGTGATAAGAGAATTTTAATGAGCATCTTTTTTCTCCAGTGGGATTGAGAAGGAAGTGACATGTCCTCCAATCCCTTGTGGAGTTGACAATTGTATAAAATGTGACATATGTAAATAAAGTCACATTTTCTGCTGAACCTGGCAGGTGTGAGAGTGTCTTTATTGTGTTTTCCCAGACACAACCCCCTTTGTCAGATTTAATACTTACTCCTCCAACCCTCTCGAAGTGATCCCCATCTTTCTCAAAGTCGATCAGGTGCCCGTTGAATGACCAGGTGAACACGATGTCCAGGGAGTGATCGTGGGACACCTGGCAGGGCAGGACGATGCTCTCCCCAACCGTGACATCCATGCTGAAAGGGGACACCATGACCCGGGTTGGATCTGCAAACAACAAAGAAAGAGGGGAAAAAGGGGATTATTCTTATTCTCCTGAGGAACAGAGACATTGTAGGGCTGAGAGAGATCCTAAGCAGGGATCACTTAGGAAGGTCCTTAAATCAACGAGTGAATTATTCCATCTTTGGGTTTATCCTTTCTCTAGTTGTTGAATTAAAACATTAATAAACCCTCCAGAATCCTCTTCCAGCCACTATCCTGATGAAGAAAGAGAAAATAAAAGGCTGGAAAAGAGTGCAGCAGATCTGAAAAGCTTGGTTAAAATTTTTGATCACAGATTCTCTTATTTGAATCTTCTCACTTCAGGGAGTTGTTTCACCTACATTGCTCACCATGGTTATCAAAAAACTATTCTGCTGTTCCTAAATTAAATGGGAAATCTCCAAAACTGGAATGAAAGGGGTGTATTAAAACCAGTTTTTAATCTGCTTGTGCCCGGCAAAGGGAAGATCAGGCTGAGGTTATTGTAATTCTGTTTATTGAGAGCTGGCCATGCTCCCTGGTGGATGGGTGGTTCCACATCTCAAATCCTTTCCTCGTGCAGGGAGAGTCCCCTCAAGGAACAAACATAAACCATGAGTGATACCAGCAGGACCTGCCACGGCGTGGAACCCAACCCCTGATGTGGTGCCAGGCAGGGGCATTCAGGGAGCTGAAGCAGAAGGAAAGGTCCTAAACAGGACATTTCCAAAGGGGAGCCCCCAAACCTGGGTCTGTGACGTGGCAGGTTCTGTGTTAAACAGGGGCAGCAGCTCCACCCCAGGCTTCAGCACCAATCCCCTTCTCAAAGCTGGAGCTCCACAGCTCCTTTACCACTGCTTTCCTTGGCTGTTTTTCACTCCAGCGTGAGCAGTGGTGGCACAGAAAGATGAGCCACGGCTCGTTATGCAGACTCCAGCTCCTCGTCTGTGCCTGTGAATTCCCTCTGCCTCTAAAGTTAGCATTTCTCTTCCATTTCTGTTGACAAAAATGCAGCAATTTTTTTCTACAGGGCCTCAGAGGAAATGAAAAGGAGGAAAAATATTGCTTAACAACGAGACCAAAAGTCTGACAGTCATACAGAGATAGATATTTCTGCTTATTCCAAAAATCCACTCTGCACAGCTGTCATGCTAAAATAATACCAGCATTATTCAACCTCTGGTACACGACACCAAAACCTTAACCACTTCTTCCAGAGCCTATTGCCCAACTGCTGAATTCTCTGCTCAAATAATAGAGATGCAGCGACACAGATATGGACTGGGCAGAATTACTCACCTGAATCCAGGGGATGCAAAGCTGTTCCTGGATTTTCCACCTTATCAAAAGTGGACAGGAGGTGGTGAGGAAGATTTTGTTGCTGTCTGTAGAGATTTCAGATCAAGTCCTCAGGGACTTGGCTGTAGTATCTTGGACAAATTCAATTTGTCTGTATTTTGTGTTCACTTTTGACCAAAGAGAGGAGCTCTTAGAACAACCATGGCAAGTGATATGATGCTTCACTAATCAATTAATTAATAAATTTAATATTTCTCAGGTGTTTATAAACACGTGAAGAATGAAGAAAATAAAGACTATAAATACATAGAATACAATATATAATTATATAGAATAGATTCTAGAATAGAATTCTGGTATGCAATTTGTATTCTAGAGTTCTATACAATTATATTGTAGAATATATTAGATATATAATATATATT
>VYXC01001271.1:0-151967 GCA_013397175.1 Platysteira castanea
GGACGGGGATGGGGACGGGGGCGGACCGGCCCCGCCAGCGACCGAGCGAGCGGAGCGACCGCGGGGCCGGGCCGTGCCCCGCCTCTGGAGGGCGACAGCGGGGCGGCTCCGAGCCCCGGGGCAGCTCCGAAACCCCGGGGCAGCTCCGAGCCCCGGGGCAGCTCCCAAACCCCGGGGCAACTTCCGACCCGCGGGGTAGTTCCGAGCCCCGGGGCAGCTCCCAAACCCCGAGGCAGCTCCGACCCGCGGGGCAGTTCCGAGCCCTGGTGCAGCTCCCAAACCCCGGGGCGACTTCCGACCCGCGGGGTAGTTCCGAGCCCCGGGGCAGCTCCGAAACCCAGGGGGATTCGCATCCCGGATGATGCCCCGTCCCGCAGCCCCGCTCGGTCTCGGTGGACCCTCCCTGGCCCTGCAGGTTGGATCAGCCCCAGTGAGACTCCGACCCGCGGGGCAGCCCCGGGGCAGTTCCGACGCTCGGGGCAGTTCCAGTCCCTGGGGCAGTTCGGATCCCTGGGGCGGTTCCGATCCCCAGTCGGCTCCGACAGCCGGCGCAGCTCCGACCCCCGGGCGGACTCGCATCCCGGATGATGCCCCATCCCTCAGCCCCGCTCGGTCCACGTGCAGCTTCCCGCGCTCCTGAAGGTCGTACCAGCCCCTGTGTGACACCATGGGGTTCCCTGGCTGTGCTTTCAAGAACGATGGAATGTGACCTCTGCGCTTCAGCCTGAACATCTCCTACCTTCGGGAAGAGAGGGCTGGAAGTAAGCCGTCCTACCTAGGGCTGTCACAAAAAATCAGGAGATGATAAGATACGGGGCTGAAACCACCTTATTCTGGGATGGGGCTTCATCAGCTGGAATGCTGATGAAGGTGGTGGAATCTTGCTGCAGCAGGGTAGCTTTCTGCAGGGCCCAGCTTCCTCCACACGGCTGGGATGTGAAGGAATTGCTCTGATAACTTGGTTTGGGTTTGCCTCTTTGGGGCAATTAAAGTGAAATCAAGCCATAGTTAAGACCAAAAGTCTTTAGACTGTTCCTGAGTCACAGCTCTCCAGAGCAGCTCAGGGCTCCCTGGGCAGCTCCCTGGGGAGGTAGAGAAGCCTCTGGGCTGCTCTGATCTACACCCACTGCCCCAAGTCTCTGTTGTGTGTCCAAGTTCCTTTGGGCTCAACTCTCTGTATGGAAGGAGCCAACAATGGCATAGAAGCAAAATTACCCCTAAAAAGGGCCAACAAGAGGCTGAAAAACAGATGGAAGTGGGAGCTGAGTTATGTACCAGATATCCCTCAGACTGGTGGGAAAGAGAGAAAATTCATGCAGACAATGGAAAAAGTAAGTAAGAATATTTCTCTGATTATTTCCTTGTTTCTCCATTTAGTAAATGTCTTGTGGAGAGGAAGAGGAACAAAGTCAATTCAAGATTTTGGTGGGGGACAAAAAAAAAAAAAAATCGGCTGGATCCTAAAACCAGCCCCATTCCCCTCAAGTTTTTAAGGAGTTGCTGCTTCAAGAAAGTTTGAGCCAGTGCCTATAAAGGCAATAGAAACCCCAACCAGGGACCCCTCCTGAGAGATTTAGATCTCACATCCTCGTATACAATCGCGTGACCTATTAATAAAATCCATAGAAACCGATTCTGTATATACCAAATAACTGCAGATGGCTCCAGCCCAAACCGCTCCGGGTTCCCTCACTCCATAAATGATTTTACTAGGGCCAGTCGTGATCTTGATGTAATTGAATAGGTTTCACTCTTTTCTCTCTCCCTCCCCCTCCCCAGAATATTTGTGCAGCTTACGGAGATACATCCAGGGGGACCGAGCTGTTGCTGGAAGGAACCTCTGACTCCAGCTTGCCTCATCCATTCGGGAAGCAGCGTGAGTCGAGCCTAAGCCACCTGGCTTTGGGAAGGAGGTTGCTTTTCTCTGCACCTTCCCTCTAACTCTTAACAGCTTTTAATAAAATTCTGGTAACTTGGCACATTTGAAAAGTTGGCTGCTGCCCATCAGGGATGTATGTAATGAATTCCTGTGCTGCAGATGCCTTTCTAAAATAAATCACACGTGTTTACCTTGGGAACCAGGCATGGGACCCCAGGACTTGAGGTTCGAGTATTACAAGGCACTAAAGTGACAAGCAGCTCCTTTAAAATCACCTGGTTTTAGTGGGAATTGATTCTGCACACACCAGTTACTGCTGAAAGCCATAATTCTTCCAAGCATCTCTTCTTTCCTGAACGTGTTTGGTGCCCCAGGAATCCTGCTTGAGGGGTTTCAATTCTAGGGTGTCCCTGTACAATGTAAGGATCCTCATGAGTGTCAAGGCTGTTTGCACTGATGTCAACAGCTCTCTGCTGATGGGTGTGCTGAGGACCTGCCACTGGATTCTGCGAGTGTGAGTCGCTCTGGGCAACATTTACCAAGCCTGGAAGAAGGATGGGAAGAGGCGTGTGGCTCTGTGCAGAGTTTCAGGTGTTCTCCTACAAATGCTGGCTGCCAGTTTCTGGAGAGGAGTGAACACTCGTGGAGAGGACGTGGTGGAGAGCAGTGGCGAGCCCGAGTGTTGCAGGCAGTGGCTGTCGTGGCTCTGTATGGTGAAATTGAACAGGCGTGGGCTGTTGTGTGTGCCTGAGGACAACAGGTGTGGCACGCCTTGTACCCACAGAGCCAAACTCTCCCTTCTTTTCCAAAATGCTGTCCAAACTGCCACTAGGACCCTTTCTTTGCCGCGTGCTGCCCCATGCTGTCCCAGTCAGGGAGATGAAAACCACGTCACACATACAACCTATAGATGGGTGCTCTGATTCTTGGCTGACTGGTGTAAATGTGGGGTGGACATGAAGGCCTATTTCATCCTGATAGCATCTTCAGTGAAAAGGTCGATGGCACAAGTGGGTAATAGTGAGCTATAAGAAAAGCTGATGGTTCATCCACAGACCAAGAACTTTGCAAATCACAGCCCCAGGCTTGTTCTATTTATGCTTCTCCTTTAATGACGTAAGCATTAGTATTTGCTGTGGGGAGAAAAATGGGAAGATATTTGGCTTTTACCTAGCTGCTACTATTTTGGGCTGTGTTAGGGTTCCTGCAGGAAGTGAACACAGGTCCCAGAGCACTGACCCAATTCTTCTGTGACTAAGTATGCTCCATCTAACCTGAAATTCTCCCATGCCTTCTGTTTGATATAATATCCTTTCTTGCTTCCTGCCTTGAACAGCAGCATAAAGCTGTTGTCTGCCAGGCTTTCTCTCCCATCAAGATGGCTGGGAATGGTGGGTGAAATCATTCCTATACTTAGTTTCCAAACCATGCAGGAGTGATGCCGTGTCAGGGTCAAGAAAAGGAACCAATTACTTACTCAGAGATTGTGAGCTGCTCCTCATCTGAAGGCTGGAGCTGGGGATGGGCCTGTAAGAGATGTCAGCACATAAATCCAAGGCTGTGATGCCAAAACCTCTGCACGGCAGCGCCTGGGCTTGGCAGATCTGTGTTGGCTGCAGCTCCTCCTCACTGAGAATTAGTTGCAGGTCTGCTGTTTGCTGCAGAAAAGCAGGTGGGAAAAGAGAGTTAGAGATATCCTATGTCCCTCTTGCTGTTAGGACCCATAGAAAAGCCACATTTATTTAGGTTAAATATTTCCCACGTGTTCTGAGCGATATGGGCGCTGCCTGAGAGACACACCTGGCACAAACCACACGTCAGCATTCCTAAAGGTTTTGTGCTCCTCCTCAGAAATGCCTGCAAGTATGCAGAGGTTTTTTGGGGAGAAACATTTGGAGATGCCATTTCATCTCTACCTCTGCTTCTGTTTTACAATCACAGTGTCGTGGAGTGGTTGAGAAGGGTGAGAGTCGGGTTCAGATCCCAGTTGCTGTAGGGCCACACACTTCCCAGCCACCTTCCTCTGCATCTTGCGTTGCATGAAATGCTCCTTGGCTGATATGACTACCTGCTCTGCAAGGCAGATGCCAAAATCTGCTGTATGAAAGCCCTCACAACCAGGCAAGAGCAAGAAGTGATCTCTCGATGGGCTTTGAAACCTTTCCTCTTCCATGGCAAGAAATGCTTTTCAGATCAAGCCTCCTGCCCACACAAAAAATTAACCTCGTGGTGTGTAGCTTAGTTTTAGTTCTTGGGATGAGGAGAAAATCCTGGGCTCCTTCCAGATGTGGTGTATGGAATATTTCTAGCATCCATTCCAGCACAAAAGGTAGGTGGCAGCAGCAGGCACCGTATTTTAAAAGGAAAGGGCAAGTCCTGCTCCTGAAGATAAAATGCTCAGTCTGCGTCTTGGAGGAGAGGGTTCAGGGCATAAAAAGAGGAGGGAGGCATTCTCCACACACTGCCACCCATCAAACACTTGGGAATACTCCAACCCCATCTTGGGAGATTGGGAAGTTGCTCCATGAAAGGGTGAGAGCAAGGGAGTGCCCCCCAGCCCTCTCTGACCAGCGTTTGTGTCCATCCACCTGGTTGGACACACCTGGCTGGAGAGAGATTTCAGATCTTACAAAGCCGAGGCTGAAGGCTAAGTGTGACACAGAGAGGAAGCAACTTGCAGCAGCCAGGAGTGTCAATCAACCAAAAAGAACAGGTTTAAACTCATATTTCTTCGAAGCTGGGTGTGACTTAATACCAAGACTGAGTTGTGTGGATGATTTTCTTTTCATGGTAGTCATAACATGCGCTTTCATCGCTGAATGTAAATTTCCACCCTGTCTCTGTTCCATGACTCACCTTCTCTGCCCGAACAGAGGGAAAAACATCTCCAAAAAGGACAGAGTGAAAGTGGAGAGGGTCTGATTTCCGGATGGGTTGTTAAGGAAACATCGTTGGAAGGCATTTTTCTGTGAAGCTTTTTCACATGTGCGTCGTGCTTGGAACTTGTGTTAACCAAACCAAACCAAAGTGTATTTGCAAGGTGACTCTGTCACACTGGTGAAAAGTGTGAAGCTGCAAGCCCTGGAGAGTTAAATTGCTTATCTGCAAACAGGCTCAGTTTAAACTTTCTCAGGTAAGGTCAGGACTTTCCCAGAATATTTATGGGTTCATCTGGCACCTGAATATTGTGGAAAATCACACAAGAAATACTGTCCTTGTGGCATTGGCAGCTGAGACTGCAAGAAAGCCAAAAATCCCAATGGACATCCTGTGTTTCCATTTCACCTCCCCAGAAACCTTAGAGAAAACCTTGAGACTTTCCCTGGAAAGAACCAAGTTTCTCGACCCTACAACTGGCTTTTCTTGAGTGGAGTGCAAGGGATAAGAGAAGGACTGAAAGAGCATGGCCCACTCATGGATTTAGGTATGTGTCTCCAGATTGCCCTGCCCTTTGTTCCCGCTGATAATAGGATTTTATTCCTTGAGAATATGACCCTATTTCTCTAATCTGTCTCTTGATTTGAAAGATAACCAATCTACAGGGGTGTAGTCAAAGCCACCCATTATAATCACTGGATTTTGGCTGCCTTTTCAATTGGTATATTTCACCATTTACTGTACTCTTGTCAAAGAAACTGCTGCCAGGAGCTTTTCAGGAATATTTGTACTCCTACAGCTGAAAGGGGATCATGTATGAGCAGCCATCGAGCCCCAATTTATTTGTATTTCTTCTCATTTACCCACATGGAGCTGGATTTTAGGTGACAGAAATCAAAAGCAGTATTGAGTAATTTACTGCAAGTGGGATCTCTCCCATTTGCCACAGAGTTATCCGCACGCATCAAGTGGAAACCTCCAGTTTTTCCTTTACATCTGTCACGAGGGGGAAGAAATCACCGAAACAATCAAAACCTGGCTGTTTACACATGTTTTGTTTTATAAATGGACTTGTATAGAAAGCTGCAGCGCTGCTGCACAGACAGCGCGCATAAATCTCTTATCACAAAAGCCATATGTCCTCAT
Source organism: Platysteira castanea (assembly GCA_013397175.1). Classification (NCBI taxonomy): domain Eukaryota; kingdom Metazoa; phylum Chordata; class Aves; order Passeriformes; genus Platysteira; species Platysteira castanea. Next base: position 5,903 of record VYXC01001271.1, read on the forward strand.
TTCCTCATCCGCGGTAAAACACAAGCGGTGGCGCTGCGATAATTAGGAAGCTGGAGGTAAAGCACTCAGCATCCAGCAGGAGGAAAGTGGATGTGGGTGAAGGTTGCAAAACACAAAGCAGAGCAGTTTGGGTTCAAGCCGTGCCACTCGTCCACGCAACTTTCCATTGCGCGCCTGCCGCTTACGTGTTTACAAACCAGCTCCTCCACGGAGGGGACACTGGGAGCACTGGGAAGGTCTGAGGGTGCCTGATCTTCCCCAATCTGTTTGCTCTGAGCTGGTAGCCTGGTTGCTGGCCTTTGCTGGGCATAAATCCTTCCCTTGCAAAGTCAGACCAAAGTCGGACTCCAAGTCAGACCTCAAAAGGCAGTGAACTGACCCGGCCCCATTTCAGTCCCTTTGGTGGCATCTCCAGACACGTAGAGGGGGAGAAAAGCACCCACTGATGGGCCTGTAAAAAACTTTCTTCTTGGGTGGACAGATGGCACAGCGGGGGGATTCCCTGTTCCTTGCATGGAGCTCATACAGTTTCACCTGGGAAGAAGGAACAGAAAGGCCCCAGAGGACCACTCAAGACATTTTTTGGCTTCTTCCTTACCAAAAACTCAAGATGACTGTACCTGTGACCTTGTTGGGGCTGGTAAACCAAGCCAGTGTCACTCTCTAACTTTGAACTTCACCCAGACATTTCCACAAAGGCACTCTGAGATGGATAAAAATTAACTGAGTATGCACAATTAACACAGCTGCCATTATGGCATATCTGGGTCCTTCCAAACTTTTTTTTTCCTCTAAAGAGAGACATTTCCTAAATTTCAGATCAGCCAGCAATGGTGAAATGCCCTTTTGCCCAGCTTGGTGTGCTTTGTGTAAGGGGTATTTATTTAATCCATCTGAAACTACATGAGAAAGGAGAGAAATATCCCGGCGGCGAGATAAGATGATTATCTTCCTGGCAAACAATAGGAACGTGGTCAAAATTAAAAATAATTTGATTGCAAATAGGAAGCCTAGTAAAGCAGCAGGACTAGAGGAAACATGACTAATTTTTTTTTAGCTTGTCTGAACTCACAGAGCAGAGCTTTGCGAGAGCCATAACTTTGAAATATAGATCTGTAGAAAGCCCATGGGGGGAGGATGGCAACAGTCCAACTGCAATAGTACAATAGAGGCAAGTTCATGCAGCTGGTAGATCCAACCTAAATGGCTAAATAGCAATAGAGAAAAGCTATTTTAGGTGTAGTTGGTGGGGACTACGGTAAATATGAACTGGGGAGGAGTGGAGAGTGTGAAGTCTGGTTTTTTTCAACTCTTTTTTTGGTTTCTATTCCTTTGCCATTCTCCTTGGCCAAACCGTGATACCAGTGTCACCTGCAGGAGCTGCACTAAGCTCTCCATACCGAGCCTGCAGGCCAGTGTTCCACATCCTTGGTCAATGCTGGTTCTTCCCATCTCCAGCAAAGAGCCTCACTTTCTGCAGGGCAAGGGGGAGATGGCTGCAGGACCATGATCCAACAAAAATTCCAACAGATGTGACATCTTAAAATGGCATTTCCTTCTGATAATGATTACCCTGTGAAAGTGTTTATATGATTCCCAGAAATATTGTCTACTGAACTACTGCCCCCTTCAAACAAAACTCAGCATGAACCCTCTGTGAAGATGTGAAGGGATGTGAAGAAGAAAAGGGTGCTGTTCCTTAGCATCCATGGCAGGACTGTGACATCTTCCTCTGTCCCTGACAGTGCCCACATCTGCTGGAGACATCCCACTGAGCTCGGCAGACACACAGAGCTGCAGTCCTTGTCCTTGTGTCACAGCCTGTGTATCTGAAATGGCCTGGTGACCATTGATTTTTAACCCAGTGTACAGGAACACTTGGATGTTTTTAAATACCTAAGATGATTTGACTGTAGCGCTCTCTATGTATTATTTCCTAGAATATTCTGTGCTTTCAGTAGCACCGTTAGAGCTGGGAGTCTGATGTGAAGGCAGTCACCACTCAAACTGCCCTGTGCAAGAGGGAAGCAATGTTACATCCATTTTACAGCAGAAGAAATTCTGCTGCAGGCAGAGGGCTGAAATGATCCCTTCCAAGAAGACAGGGAGAGGCACGGAGAACACAACACAGACATCATGTTCCCAGGTCTAGTTGTGACCACAAAACCACAACTGTTTTTTTTTTCCACTTTAAAAGCCTCTTGAACAGAGACTTTTTTTTTTTTTTTGTCAGCTGAGGGTTGAAGTAAATCCTTGTTAGCTCTGTTGAATTCCATCAGCCAAGGATGTGAGCACACTTGACTGATATTAAGCTACTTCAGTTGCAGTGGTGCATGTCTGATCCTCTGCCTGGGTAGATATTTGTTTCCAGTATTTTGAAGGTATAATAAAAGCTAGGTGAGAGTGTGTTGCAAACCTGTGTGCCAGCCGTAAGCGGCAGCTGACACCAGAGACTAAACACTATTTAAAACACTTGGCAAAGCTTACACAGGTCCAGTAATTGTAGGTGGATGAGAGCTTGCAGAGGGTCATTAGGTTCCTGATGGAGGAAACACCGCTGAAAGGCAGAAGAGGAAATGACAGATTTAATGAATAGTGGTCACAAGCTGAACTACAAAGAGCAGTCGGTGTCTGTGTTTTCCTACAAGGACGATCATAGCAGAACCAAGGCCAGGCAGTCCCTGCAATCTCTGATGGCAAGACCCCTCCAAACCAGAGTGACAAATGACACCAGGGAAAAGCCTCTGACCTGTAAAAAGAGTGGCTGCATTTCTGCAGGCAGAGAACTGAACCCTTGGAGCAGGGCTATGTCCTTCTGCCTCCACCAGGGAAGAGCGTGCCAAGCCTTTTGCAGTCAAAACATCAAAGCATTGTCTCTGGAAGAGAATTGACGCTAAAAGCAGGTTGTCACTGTTACTAGTGGTTCAAAAAGCTGAAAGATAGATCTAGGTGCAATATCAGATATGCATGAAAAGAGAGAGGTGTTTGGTGGACAGGATTTATCGTGCTACTCAAAGTGTGCTTGTCATAGTCAAAGAGCCATTGGAGCACACGCTTGGATGCAGCAGGACTGATAACAGAATCTCTGGTCTGTCCCTGAGCAGAGCTGCACTCTGTGTTGATCCTGGAGTTTTTATGCTTTTATGAAAACAGCTAATGATGACATGGTTCAAGATTCTGTGAAGGGCTCAGGGGGAGAATCAGTAAAACATCAAATAACGATGTCAAACTTTTCATGCGTGACAAGCTAAATGCAAAAGCGTCGTTCTCACAGTGACTTGAAAGCAGCAACAGTTGGGATTTGCTTCCAAAATGAAAAAAGAAATTTTTCAGGCCAATTTGTGCTTTTGACAGGTGAAACACCATCTGAATTAAGATGGTGGGTACACATCATGAATGAAATTGGGCACAGGTGCTTGTGAACTTGGGAAGGGAGGGAAGGAGAGGAGAAGAGAGGAGAAGAGAAGAAAAAAGAAGAGAAGAGGAAGAGAAGAGAAGAGAAGAGAAGAGAAGAGAAGAGAAGAGAAGAGAAGAGAAGAGAAGAGAAGAGAAGAGAAGAGAAGAGAAGAGAAGAGAAGAGAAGAGAAGAGAAGAGAAGAGAANGAAGAGAAGAGAAGAGAAGAGAAGAGAAGAGAAGAGAAGAGAAGAGACACAAAACTGGCTATATTTCTAAGATATTTGTTCAGGAAAAGCCATAAAAGGTGATCTTACTGCAGGGGTGATGAGGTGCAATCCTCTGCCTCTGTTATCCAGGATGGGTACGATAGGCAGTTCTGATTGTCACACTCAACACCAGGAGTAAACAAGAGACCATAAATGGCTTTAATGAGTGAAAAAGGACACCCAAAGCAGCCAGGGGAAAAGGACTGCTGAATGATTATTGACTTGGGAGTTGGGGTCTGTCCATGACCTGGTATCCCAGGAGGTTTTCTCTGAGAAACAAAGGGTTCACATTGATATCCAATTATTTTATTACAGAATAATACTATGTGTATTGTTTTATGTGATGTGTAACTTCATCAAAGCTGACAAGCTTCCTCTCAAGAACCATGAATTGCCTAACTTCAGGACTCCAGGAAAGAAGCTGGTTCTTGGAGGATACTTAAAAGAACAAAAATGACATTGGACAGTTTGTTCCCACCATATTGGCATAGAGATTGCTGGTATTGCAAGCAGACAAAGCTTCCCTGCTTCCCAAAGGGGGAATGGAAAGCTGGAACACCATCTTGGAGTAAAGAGACAGGTGTCAGTGGGGAAAAAAAGAAAGCTTTTGTTCTCATTTACTGTGTTCATCTGAATGGAAAATCCAGGCAAGGAGACTGGCAGGCCTGCAGTTCACAGTGCCAGGTCTCCTGGTTTCTAATTTTGGAACAAAGTACTCCTGCCCACACTGCCTTTCCTAAACACCGCTGTTACACTTATTTTCAGAGGATGATTTCATTAAGGTCTCACAGAAACAGAGACTAGGTAGATGTACTTGCAGAATCCGAAGAGAAGCAACTGTAAAATAAAAAAACCTGTCCTCTTTTCTCAGGGTGGAATCCAGAGTGGATGTGATCAACACTGCTTTAGGAAGCACTGCCTCGAGTGTGCAACCAGATTTGTTCTCTCCTACAAGACTGCAAAGGAAATAAAACTGACCTCCAGCCACAAGGGTACAGTGTTGGGTACAAATCTGGGTTCTGGGCCTGAGCAAACTGCCCATCCCTGATGAACATCTGTTTTGCCTGCCCACTCTTGCTGCCTGGATCCCCACATCCAACAGCCGTGTGGGTGCAGACTCTGTTGTGCTGCACTTGCTGCTAGTGTTGACACCTCACACCCTTCATATCCTTACAAACCGAAAGCTGGCAGAGACTCTCTTGCTCTTAAACCCACTTTTCTTTCCTCGCTGTCATATCAAGAGTTTAAAATCTTAATGTTATGTTGCAGAGGTGTGTGTTTAGTAGAAACCAGCCTTCCTTGCCAATGGGAAATACCCCCTTTGCAGGCAGCAGGGCACCCCTTTTTTGCACACCCTTTTGATGAGGCTCTTGGTGTTGCAGCACACGTGGGCGGCTGTCTCGCAGCTCTGAGTAAGCTGCAAGAGGATGTCAGCATCGCCAGACTTGGCCCAGCTTAATGTCAGCCAAGACACTGTGGGGGAAGCCTGACTGCAAACAAAAGAAAGCCAACTGCACTGTTTGTCCCCGTCCAAATGGAGGCAAAGGCAAACAGGGAAGATTTATAAACTGGGGTTTTTTTCATTATTTCTAATATGATAAAGAGACATGTTGTCTTCTAAGCATTGCAAGCTGACAGCAGTGTTTTCCTTGGGCATGAGCCAAAGTTTTGTCTCCTTCTCTTCTTTTACCAAACATGAGCCCTCTGGGATGAGTCACTGATCTCAATGGGCTGCAGCTGCTGAGCCAGGAAAAGGAGCCCTTGGTGCACAGAGAAGGGGGCAGGAGATGATGTGTCATGTGGGTTACACAGGGAACCACATCCCTTCCCACAGCCAGCCAATGCAGGCTGCATGCAGAGCACCTCCAGGCCTGGGGGAGAAGGACACGAAGCCAGGACTTCCCAGGACTCACTGGGGCTTGGGTACCACATTTCATCTCTGGTCAACTGGTCAGAGTCCATGTGGCTTCACCAAAAGCCCCACTTCAGCAATTCAGGCAGTTAAATGAGCTGCAGCAACACATTGCTGTAAACCTGGATCCTGAATCATCACCAGCTCCGTGCTGCAGCATGTTAACCCCTTCTACATGCTCTTCCATCCCAGGACAATCAGTGGAGTTACACAGGGGGAAACAGGTGGCTGGAGACCACATCAACAAAGCACTTCGCAGAATCACAGAGTGGTTCAAGTTGGAAAAGACCTTGAGCTCAATCATTAACCCAGCCCTGCCACATCTACCACTAAGCTGTGTCCCTAAGGATGGTGACTCCACTATTTCCTTGGGCAGGCAGTTCCTGTGCTTGGTTTCCTCTTATGGGAGTAGCTGAATGAAAAAAAAAAGGATCCTGAGGGACAGTTCAGTGAGAAAGGGATGTGTGACCGCTGGTGTCCCATGTCAGCTGACGGAAGCCATAGGATGGGGCAAAGCCTTTTCACTTCAGCCACTTCTGTCAGTGCTGAGAACCAAATGCATTAATTATTGCTATTCTACAGCTCACTTTCTGTCGGTCAGCAGGTGACCAGCTCTCTGCAAAGCTGGTTCCTGTGCTAGTGGCCATCACATCGCAGCCTTGGCATTTAAAGGATAAGCACCGATCAGCGCTGTCAGAGCAGGGGGAGGCTCGGTGTCACTGACCTCTGCAGAGGGTCGCTGTCACCGCGGCTGAGCCTCAGCAAAACGCGGCCGCCCTGCAGCGCGGAGCGAGGTAGTTCCCTGATGCTGCTGAGTGAAAGATAAAGAGGTTTAAGAAGATAAAGAGGTTAAAAAAACACCCAGTAATAAGTGTGACCGGCCGGGGCAGAGCTCTGGTGAGACGCGGGGGAACCCCGGACCGAGGGAAGCGACCTCGCCGCGGTCCTGCTGCCCTGCAGGGATGCTGGATGGGATTTGCCCGTCCCGCGGGGATGCGCTGGGGGCGGGCACGGGGATCCGGAGGCAGGACGGCTCCACCCCGGCGGGGCGGGATGAGGGGCCGGGCAGGGGGAGGACAGAGCCGGGCAGGGGCAGGACAGAGCTGGGCCGGGCGAGGTGGGGCGTGCCACGCCGAGGGACCATGTCGGGGACAGCGGGCACGGTCATCTGCCTGCTGCGCTGCGACCTGCGCGCCCACGACAACCAGGTGGGGACCGCCGGGGGGTTCTGTAGGAATAACCCCGCTGTTGGGCGGGATGGGGAGGGATTCTCCCTGCATCCCGCCCCGGGAGCTCTCACGGCCCGCTCTGTGTTTCCAGGTGCTTCACTGGGCTCAGGACAACGCAGATTTCGTGATTCCCCTCTACTGCTTCGACCCGCGGCACTACCTGGGCACTCACTGCCACGGCTTCCCGAAGACGGGGCCCCACAGGCTCAGGTTTCTGCTGGAAAGTGTGAAGGATCTGAGGGAAACGCTCAAGAAAAAAGGAAGGTAGCCCGAGAAAGCACTGTGCAGATAACACGTGTATTTATATTCTCCTACTCTTTTTCAACACATTCCTGTGTGGTGAGTTGGATCATGTGGGGTACTTTGGGCGCTGATGGTGGCTTATTTCAGAGAGCCACGGCCCTTCTGTTAAGATCAGCAGGGTCCCATGTGTAGGCCCTGTTCGGGTGACCTGCTGTGGTCCCCTGCTCAGGGGACAAAGAGCCATCCAGGCTCTGTGCCACATGGGTTTTGCTTTCTGGAACTTAGATGCCACAGGTGGGCGTCAGCCTTGAGTGCTTTGCCCAGAGCGCTGACACTGGGGAACGTGAACGGCAGGCTTCTGAGATGTGGGAAATTACAGTAGCCAATTACAGTAGCCACTGTGTCCTGGGGCCTTCCTTGTCCCTGGAGAGTTTTCCCTGGGAGGTGGCTTGAGACAGACCAACGTGGATGCTGGCTTCTGAGACTGGAGAGTTACGTTTGCTTATGCCCAGTCCCACTAAACCCGGTCTCTAGGTTACTATGTGGGAAGAGAGTCTTCAGATATCTTCATTTATGGTGCCATTAAAACCATAATTGCGGTAGACCACGGCCTGAAGAATCCAGTAACAGATAATATCTGGCTTTGCAGAGCAAAAGATCAGAGAGTCATAGAACAGTTTGGGTTGGAAGGGAGCTTTAAAGGCCATCTAGTCCAACCCCCTGCAATAAGCAGGGACATCTTCAACCATGTCAGGCTCAGAGCTCCATTCAATCTGACCTTGAATATTTCCAGGGGCACCCACCACCTCTCGGGGAAACTTGGGCAAGATGTGTCAGTCAGCTCTTGAATCTCTTTAGTTGGGAGGATGAACAGATTCACTTTTAGGTAACAGCCTGGCTTTGTGCCCAGTCATCCTTTCTAAGGCATCCAGAGTGGCAGAAATGTGTTTGACACAAACTAAGCCCCCGAGGCTTACAAACTCTGTTCAGGGGCTCCTAAAAAATGCAGGCTGGTCAAATCCTGTCTGTCTGCCTCCACACACTGTCTGTGCTTTGTAGAAAACTAGAACACGAGTGCCTACCTGGGATGGGATGAGGGCCTCTTTGTACACATAAGTAACAATAACATCAAACCTATTTCAGGCCAACATTTTATATTTTAGTACCCTGGTTGTGAGGAAGGGGAAGCCAGAAGATGTGGTCCATGATCTGATTACTCAGTTGGGTTCTGTCAGCACTGTGGTTTTCCATGAAGAGGTAAGGGAAATATTTGAGTGACACAGTTAGAAGATAAAATTATGCCGTGAAGGTTTCTTCCATGACCAAGTGGTGATGCAGATCCTGCATGTTCAGAGCCTTTCTTGGCTGTGGTGGTGGTGTTAAGCTTGGAGAAACTGGGTAGTTATCATCATGGGGACTCCCTGAGAGGGAGTCCTCGATGGGGCAAAGGGGTGAAGGTAATGTGGAGATGCGTGAGGAGGGCAAGAGCAGGGACCAGCATCTGTGTGCATGTGGGAGCTGCATTTATGCAGCCCTGGCCTCACTCTTTTGTTCTCCCTAGGCCACGCAGGAGGAGCTGGATGTGGAGAAGGGGCTGTGCCAGGTGTGTGGGCAGCACGGGGTGAAGGTTCAGACATTCTGGGGGTCCACGCTGTACCATCGGGATGATCTTCCCTTCAGGCCTATTGACAGGTGAGCTGCTCCACGCTATCACCCCTCCACTGTCCCATCTGTTTCTCACTCAGGAGGGCTCCCAGTCATCTGGTCCCACAGGGACAGGACCTGTTAGTCCATCTGTTTGTGCTCTCATGGAACAGGGCTGTCATGCTCAGGCACATAAAGGGGAAGTGGCACATTCATCCCTCTGCACTGTTTTATGCTTCAATATGTATAAAGCCAAGGTGTGTGTTTGACCGGTCATTATGGAACTGGAAAAGACCTCTAAGATCATCAAGTCAAACCATTAACGAAGCCAAGCCCACCACTGAACCATGTCCTTCAATGCCACATCCACACATCTTTTAAATCCCTCTGGCAGTGGCAACTCCACCACTTCCCTGGACACCTTGTTCCAGCCTGACCACCCTTTCTGTGAAGAAACTTTTCCAAATATCCAATCTAAACTTCCCTTGGAGCATCTTCATAGAATCATAGAAAGGTTTGGGTTGGAGGGGACCTAAGAGATGATTTACTTCCAGCCCCCCCTTTGTGTGTGTACCCTTTACTGCTCCCTCAGTATTTAGTTGAGGTGCAGTTGATGGAGTTGAGTGATTCATGGTGTTCTGTAGAAAATGTATGAAATAAGGGCAGACTAGTCAGGCCATGAAAATGCCTGTTTTTCTCCTTTGACTGAAGAGCCACCAGGAGGATGTAGATTTTTATCCTGAGATCAGATGTGTTAATCAGAAGTTAGGTGAGATAAATCAGGCTCTCATGGATTTCCCCATCAGGGCACACCTTAAATTGAAAAGGCACAATTTGCATCAGAAGCAGAAAGATATTGGGCAAAGGACTGAGCTTCTGGTGGCTGTTATCCCTGGGGGCATCTGCCTCTATTGTGCCTGGCAGTGTACAAACAGGCATCACAAACTTGAGAGGACAGCCTGGAATGCTAATCCTGCTCCTGAGGAAGGGGTGTGTGGTGCGTGGAGGGGCCGGGGCAGCCGCCCTGCAGTGAGCTGGCCGCTCCTGTCTGTGCAGGTTACCTGATGTCTACACCCACTTCCGAAAAGCGCTGGAATCCCAGGCCAAGGTCCGGCCCACCCTGCGCATGGCAGAGCTGCTAAAGCCCCTGGCTCCAGGGCTGGAAGAAGGCAGTATCCCTACAATGGAGGATTTCGGGCAGAAGGGTGAGAAAACTTAATTTGGAAGTTGCTCTATTGAAATCCTGCGTAGATTCTGTTCTTAGAAACATCTTACCTAGGTCTGTTTTTTTAAAATGGGGTTTACAAATTAAATTATTTCCTGCTGCTTCAGATTCCCAGATGTTCAGCCAGGGTGAAGTAAGTACCTGTACTGGCTGCACTTGAGTTCTGATGGTTCATACCAACCAAGCATCTTGCACTACATGTTATATTCTCTCATGGAAAGGATGTCTCCTTGTAAAGATGCAGAGACAACTAGTGCTCAAGAGATACATGAAAGATGTTCCCTCAGGATGAGTGAATTATCATGGCCCTTTCAGTCTGGGAGGTGCTGCAGAAACATCTGTCTCTAGTTGCAGGCTTAGGCAGGTATTTGTCCTCAAACTGAAAGAGAGTAGGTTTAGATTAGATGTGAGGAAGAAATTCTTCCCTGTGAGGGTGGTGAGGCCCTGGCACGGGTTGCCCAGTGAAGTTGTGGATGTGCCATCCCTAGAGGTGTTCAAAGCCAGGCTGGATGGGGCTTGGAGCACCCTGGGGTAGTGGAAGGTGTCCCTGCCTGTGGCAGGGAGGTGGAACTAGAAGGTCTTTAAGATCCCTTCCAGCCCAAACCATTCTGTCATTCTATGATTCTGTGATACATCTCTTACTGAGAACCAAACCACAGAGGCAGTGGTTGCCCCTCAAACTGCAACTAAGCCTCAGTTCACTCACACTGCAAATGAAGGTAAAATCCCTGTGTGGAGGAGCTGCCCTGCAGCTGGGTAGGAAACATCCTCATAGTGACTTTTAATATGTTTGATGTCACCCTTATTTTAAAGGAAGACCACACAACCTTTTATGCCCCCGAAGCAGACATCCCCACTGCTGAGCACCACTAGATTTTAAGCTCCCTGCCTTTGAGATGCGTTCCCAGGGGGTAACAAGGTGATGTTTTCTGTGGCAGATCCCGTGACTGATCCCCGAACAGCCTTCCCCTGCAGTGGAGGAGAGACCCAGGCTTTAATGAGGCTGCAATATTATTTTTGGGACACGGTAACTCTTACATTTCCTTGCCTACATCCTCCCCCTTGTACAGATGGCTGTGCAAGTGGGTGAGGCTGCAATTTCACTTCCTAATAATATTTCCTTAGCTCCCATATAAAACTTCACAAAGGAGGGAATTAGCACTATTTCAGTTTTTCAGAGAGACAAACTAGACCAAAAAGAAATCATCTGGGACTGGGGAATGTAAGCCAAATGCTTAGGAACCTACTTTACTGGCCATCTCTCTGAAGTATTTTTTTCCATTAACTTCTGGGAATTGGGACAAAAATTTTTAGCTGCTTTACCTTGATTTGCTCCTTCTATGCTCGTGTCCCACGTCATCAGCAGTGTAGTTCCTCTGTTTTGGAGGAGTGAAAAGTGGCCTGACGGGCTGGAATTGCAACTGGGGTGAGGAACAAGCAACCCAAGTTCTGCCCGCAGTTATAAATAGCAGGAGGTTTCTGTAGTCTGGTTTAAAAACTTGCAGCCAATAGTGACAGCTACTATTTGTTTCCTTGCTTTGGTGGAGTGAAGCTCCTGCTGACTGCATTTTGTCAGACAGTTTTTGAACTTCTTTCTGGTCTAGTTTGAGGAACTGTCTTAAATTTGCCTTGTCTGAATTCAAAAGACTCACGTGCTGATTTCCAACAGCATCAGACCCCAAGCAGCTTTGTGGATAAAGGAGGGAGCACCTCTCCAGCTGAGATGGGTTAAAAGTGTGGTGTTGCCAGTGGCTCACTGGGACAGCCTGAGGGCATCCTTTCAGCTGTGTTCCTGCATTCCTTTGCTTTGGGGGAGCATTGTCCTGGGTTAACCCCATGAGGCAGCTCAGCCCTACAGCAGCTGCTCCCTCAGTCCCTGCCAGTGGGAAGGAGGAGAGATTCAGAAGAATTAAAGTGAGAGAAGTCATGTGTTGCTGTAGAGAGCGTTTAACAGGGAAAGCAAAAGCTGCGTGCACAGGCAGAGTGAAGTAAGGATTCATTTAATGCTTCCCACCAGTGGGCAGGTGTTCAGCCATCCCCAGGAAAGCAAGGCTCCATCACAGTTACTTGGGAAGACAAATGGCATCACTCCAAACATTCTCACCTCCAGCTCTATATGCTGAGCATGACATCATTGGGTCTAGAATACCCCTTGGGTCAGCTGTCCCAGCTGTGTCCTCTTCCAAATCCTTGTGCACCCCCAGCCTACTCGGGGTGGGGTGGTGAGAGAAGCAGAAAGGGCCTTGAGGCTGTGTGAGCTCTGCTCAGCAGTAAGGAAAACATTGGTGTGCTGTCAGCACTGTTTTCAGCACAAATCCAAAACAGCCTCTGATTAGCCACACTAGTTAATTAGTGAAGAAAATTAACTCCATCCCAGCCAAAATGAGTACGAGTGTGGGTAGCTTCTGCTCTTGGTCAGGCATTAATATAATCAGAGCTGGAAAACCTGTTCCTTCTTTTTTTGTAATGCAAATATTATCGACCCCAGTGAGTTTAGCACTTGTAATCCTGTGCAGGAAAGGAGATCAAGGAGAGATTGGTCTTCCCTCTGTCCTCTGCATTTCCCATGGAATGCTCAGAACATGGAAGATCTGCATCCTGCTGTAAATGTGTGGGGCACAGAAAGAACAGTGATCAGGGTTCCTGCAGCTGAGTGTTGGGTGCTGTCAGACTGGTTCTATAACCCAAACAAGCAGCCACATGGACAAGGGCTGCCGGTTCCACTGATGTTTTTAGTGGGTTATTGATCCAGAATCGGATGGGAATGGGCAGGGAGCAGCACAGCCAGGTGCACAGGGCTTGTAGAAAGAGATGTTCTCTAGGCTGAATGGGGAGCACAGCTGGTGACACACATCCCGGAGCTCTAGTGAAAACTGCTGGCCTGATTAATCCCTGCGTGCTGGAGGCAGGAATGGGGCAGCTGTGCAATCCTTGCAGGCAGCCATGAGAGGGAGCCCAGCCCTGCCAGACTGCTCTGGCTCCACAAGAAAAGAAAACATTTAACAGGTTGCTTGTAAAGTATTAAAACCTTTTGTTCATTTGCTCTCACAGAACCTGGTTGCTTCTTACAAGGAGAGTCGGAATGGGCTGGTGGGAATGGATTACTCAACCAAATTTGCACCATGGTAAAGATTTTTGTTGTGAGATTGGAAAATCCTTTTCTGCTCCCATCCCAAACTGATGTTACCTGTCTGCTGAGTGCTGCTGGGCATGGGTAGGGGTCTAGGTGTGGTTCCTTTGGCCCTTTTTGCTGTGGTAGAGCAGCTTTGAGGCTGCACTTCCCTGGAACTGCTGCAGTGAGGCAGAATTGTTCCGAGAGTGTGCTGGGAGCACCAGTGTGGATGAGAAGCAGGAGGGACTCACCATTTGCCTTTGGCTTTGTGTGGGAAGGGGAAGTCAGGGGAGCCACACAGCCTCAGTGTGTTGGTAGGGCTGTAGCAGAGCTCAGCCTAATCCTGGTTTCTTGAATACTCTGGGTAAGTCACCCCACTGCACTGCCATTCTCCTTCTGTGGGGTGAAGAGACACTTCTGATTATTCCTGTTGGAAAGCTTCTTTTGTTTGGGTAAATACGTTGATTTTTCATTAGGAGGTTTAGTCCCCAGTGCTAGAAGGGGCAGAGTTAATTCCAGGCTGGAACTGCACTAGTAGAACCCAGTTCGGCCTAAGCTGAGAGTGCCTGGATTCTCCTGGCAGAATTGCAATGAGAACCAAATTTCTGAGGCTGTTACAGGTCAGGATTTCTTGCTTCCAACGAGCTTTGTGCTTTGATGGTTGCAGTGGATGGCTCCATCTGGTGGCACTTTGAGATCCCAGGACTGCTGCCTCTGTGAAAGTTTGTTATTTGTGGCCTTCACTTGAGTTTTTCCAAGCTGTCCATTTGCCCAGAGCAGACAGTCCTGATTTGCCTGCCCCAAAATGTTCCTCTGTCACATAATCAAAATCAGAGCAGTTCAGGTTGCAGCCAGTCATTTCCATCTCATACTGGCCATTAGAGCTGGTCAACAATTAAGAAAAAACTCTTCAAGGCCTTTCTTCCTGTTTTCCACAATTCATTAGAACATCTGGTTTCCACAAGCTGTAGTGGAAATGGCAGTAAAATTCATTTCTAGGCAAATCAAGGTAGAAGTTGTTCCTTATCGCCCTGTGATGGGGTTGGAGTCTGCAAATTCTTTCCTGTCTTGCAACAGCACTGATTTGGAACAAATGGAAGGAGCCCAGTGAGCTGAAATGCCAGAGCAGGGTTTGATTCCCTAGTTTCCCTGCCAGGGCTCAGATTTTCAGCAGTCACTTGCCTTCTGTGGTTGCTCAAATGAAACGCTTGAGGTTCTGCAGGAAAGGGAGCCCTGGGCTTATGATAAGGAGGTTTGTGGTAAAAGGACAGGTAGGACAGGTAATGCAGTGGTTGGCATTTGAGATTCTTTTCTGGGTTTGTCAGTGAATTTGTTAAATAATTTAGGCAGAACTTGTCAAACTTGTGTAAAACGATTTATCTCCATAGCTTGGAGACTTCTGTAACAGTTATACCTCAGGAAGGGGAGGGTTTTGATTCTTGGAAGAGAATTCTCTCTCTGGAAGAGTTGCAGGGAAGTTACAACTTGACTAAAGCCATTTAGGAAGTCAGGGTCAGAACTGCAAAACAAGCAAAACTTTTTAGACAACAACTCTAGACACAAAACCGCCCCTCTCCTCCCTCTGAGCTGACATCCAGCTGTGAGTCCTGCATGGCATTCAGGACATCATTCCTCTGCTTTCAGGCTGGCACTGGGCTGCATCTCACCTCGATACATCTATGAGCAGATCCAGAAATATGAGAGAGAGAGAACAGCAAATCAGAGCACATACTGGTATGTCTTTGCACCATCAGCATGGCTTATTTTCTCTGAAAAGGAACGTGGCATTTCATGCGCAGGAGAGTGATTTGTTAACTTTTCATAATTAATGTTTGTTTTTCCTGTGCCTGCAGGCTGGTTCCTCTGGGTTGCACTGTAATTCTCTTTCAGTATGGATTTATTAGTCTGTCTTTGACACCCAGGGGCTTTAGGCACTTTGTAAGTAAAGATTATGAATGCCAGTTGTCATTATTATTGCTGGGAAACCGTAGTGCATGATTTTTGAAAACAATCTCAGCAAATCAGCACCATCCATCTCTGTGTTGTTATTATGGGCTAAATGAGAAGGAAGAATCATTTACAAATTAAAGCCAGAGGGTTTCTCAGACCAAGGATGTGAGCCTAAAACGTGTGACTTGTACAAATCTCATGGTGTTTGAAGGTCCCATGGCCACAAGTCCAGCAAGTGGCCCCGTGTTTGCTCAGCTGCCTGGCCATGACCACCACGCCAGAGCAGACAGGAAGAGGGCGCAGGGAATTGGGTTTAATGCATCCCACCTTACCTCCCATGCTCTTCCTCACCTCTCCACTGCCTGCCATCCTGCCTGCAGGTTCTCCTGGGGGAGTCTGGGGATGGTTGAACTCAGTTTATCCATCTCTGACCTGGCCTTGAACTTGCTCAGATCTGCCCAGACACTGTGAATCAGAACCTGGAACTCTGATAGAGAAACAGGTTCATGTTAGAGCCTGGCCTAACACTAGACCTGGATAGGAAAAATCCCAAAAAATAAGGTCTGCAAACTCTAGAACTAAATATTCATTTTGGTTTGTTACATTTGCAACATGTCAAACAGCACAGTGGTTGGTGAAGAACAGGCAGAACACTGCCAATTATTGTGGCCAAAATGCTCAGTTTCATTAAAATTCAAATGACAGATAAAATATCAACACCCTTGAAGTGTATGCTTAGGGTTTTTTTACTTCAAAGACAATTAAGAGAGGAAAGATTTCAAGAAATGAACATACTCCTGTTTTCCATGTAACAGTCAACCAGCCTGCTGGCAGCTGGCATGCCATGGTGATTTTAGCATTTTAAAGTGCTCAGTAATTATAAAAATGAACCTGTCAAGCTCCTAAGAAGTCAGTTGTACGATGAAGTACAGGTCCTGGTGGCTGCACATGAGGGACTCATTGAACCTCAGTATTATGACATTACTTTTTAGGATTTGGACAGTGTCCTGTTCAGGTTGGACATTAGGAGGAATTTCTTCACTGAAAGAGTGATTAGATTTTGGAATATGCTTCCCAGGGAGGTGGTGGAGTCACTGTCCCTGGAGGTGTTTCAGGAAAGACTGGACTCAGTGCCATGGACACGGTGTTTTGTCATAGGTGAGCTTGGATGATCTCAGAGGTCTTTTCCAACCTAACTGATTGCCTCATTCTGTTCAGTAACCAGATTTTCCAGAAGGATCTTGTCAGCCTAAAAATCAGCTGAGCAGAGTGCTTCCCATATGGCACAGAGCTGAAGCAGGCCTCTGATGCTGCTGTGCCATCATTTTATAAGAAGCTCTTTTTATATAGAAGTTTTTATATAAAACTCTATATTTTCCGTCGGCCTAGCACCTGATCTCCTGGGCTGGAGCACTGTAAACCAGTTTTGAAAGGTGTCATAGAATCCCTTGCAAAGGTTATTGCTTAAACCAACGCCAAGCTCTTTGGAATGTGCTGATGTGCTCCTTCCTGTGGAAGTGTGAAGCTGTGCTCTGCTCTGTGGGGAATTACATCCTGCTGGGGATGGAGGAGGAGCACATTTCCTGAAACTCTGCTCCTGCACGTGAGCTAAGGAAAGCTTCCCAAGTGATTCATGCAGAGTTTGCTTTCCCTGTAATCCAGGTAAGTAGGCTTGGGGAAAGAACTGGTGTCGCGGGGAAGGTCCCTGAAATCGCTCGTCGTGAGTAAACCTCATGGTGTAAATGATGGGTTGTATGGAAGCAAAATCCCAATTCAGGAATCATACCTGACCCACAGTGAAATACAGAGGTGGCTTTGTGTTTCAGGGTCCTGTTTGAGCTGCTGTGGAGGGATTACTTTCGGTTTGTGGCCCTGAAGTACGGCAGAAGGATTTTCTCATTAAGAGGTGTGTATGGATCACCACATTTAGAGGGGAAAGGTACTCTCTTACAACAGGGAAAGTAAGAGAAGAGGCTGTTGGCATTAAGTTGTACAAATGTTCTTCTCCTAGTGCTTGTGTCACCACCCTGGGATGCTGCTGGGGACTCTCTGTAAGCACAGCAGTGCCTCAGCACCACAGTGCTGGACACTGAGCCCCAAAGCTGATGAGATACAGGGAATATTATTGACACATGTCCGTGGGAAATAGCAGCACAATGAGAGTGAAGGTGCTGTTTCCAAAGACATTCCACCTTTAAGTAGAATCCAGGCTTCAGGCCTGTGCTGTGTGAGCTGTTCTGCAGGTGATGCAGCACTGGCTGAGATGCTCCAGGGCAGCCTGCCTGGCATCCAGCTGTGCCTGCAGAGGGACACGACTCCCTCAGGGCTTGTGTCACATTTGCCAGGCCTCTGTGGCTGTTCTGATGGCACTGGATGTCAGAGGTGGGCCTAATCTTGAGTGTTTGTAGCTAGAGCTGAGTTGTCCCTGCTGCCTCTGCTCCACTGCACAGAAGGCTGTAATTGCCAGTAGATCCTGTGGATCCTGGGATTAAATCATCCCCCTCAAAAGTTCCTATCCCATTGCAGGGGCACAGTGTTACCTGGGGCTTCTGCCAGGTAGTTCTGGGTTTACTACCTGCTACAGAAACAGATTTCACAGAAACAGTGTCCTGGAGTAAAGCTGAAAAAGAAAATACCAGAGTAAGCCAGAGCACATCTCCATCCACTTGTGAGGGCTGAGTCATTTTAAATTAAAAAAAATTTTAAAAAAGGGAACACCAGCAAAACAAATAGTCAAAATCCACTAGGGCTTGAGCACCCTCTTTGTGCAGAAGACACCCCTTTGCAACACTTGAGGGGAGGAATGGATCACCTCTAAACCTGTGCAGAAGGTTTGTTTGTAATGGCACTGAGAGGCCGAGCTTCACCCTCACGCCTTGTGTCAACCAAGCGCCCCTGGCTGTGTTGTTGTACGAGTAACTGACTGTGTCAGTGTTTCTTCATCAGCAGGTCATTATTTTCCTCCACAGGGCTTCAAAGTAAAGAGATCCCCTGGAAAAAGGACCTGCAGCTTTTTGACTGTTGGAAAGGTCAGTAGAAACCGCAGGTTTGGCTGGGTGTGTTTTGTGTTCCATGGGTCTGCTGGGGCTCACACGTGCCCCAGCACTGACTCGGGTCTCTGTGGTGGAGCTGCCAGCATGGTCAGGGCTGGCATTTAAACTGGCACCACCAGGGCATGAGTGTGTGTGGCTTCCCTTCCCAGACTGGGCATCATACAGGAGCAGCCCACAGGGTTACCTTGCTTGGTGAGGTGCACTGCAGGCAGATTGTCCTGCCCAGGAGGGAGTGTTTGTGACCTGCTGGTCCCTTCTGTTTAGTCACACAGAGGCTGACCAGCCCTTCTTATCAGTGTTAGATTGCCAAGCCTGCTATGTTTGGTTCTGCTTGCTTTTGGTTACAAGGTTACAACAGATTTAGATTAAATCACATCTTTTGTAATCCCACAGCCTTTTCTTTAGCTTTTATAGCTTTGTTGTAACATGAATAGCAAGCATAATATCTCAAAACTTGGAGGGACTAAGATTAAAGTGTCAGAATCAGTGAAATACACACCTCTGTATCTTTTTTTGTGCTAATGCCACTTGTACCCATTTGCACATTGAATAAAATAAATCACCCAGGTGCAATAAACCTTTTCGTTAACAACGGACAAACTCTTACTTTTCAGGTACTAACCCTAGGGGATTTGTCCAGTACATCTCTCTGTTAGCCACCTGTCAAGAATCTTTCTGTTCTTGGCCCATCCCACTATTGTCTGCATATTTTTTTTACTCTGCAAAATCTCCTGCAACCCACCCCATTCTTTATCCAGCCTGAGATTTTTCTGTATGTGTTTTATTTTTTTCCTTGCCAAAGCTTCTCCTCAGCTTAATTTTCAGTATGATATCCCATTTAATTTACAGTGGATCTTAGTGGCTGCGCTCCAGCTAAACCACTCTGGAAGCTCTCCCTGCCACTGTGCACTGACATTGTCTTGGAAATGGCTGTGAATACATGACCACAGGCTGGTTTACGAGTGCCCAAAAACATCCTGATCTCCCAGGGCTGTCTTTTGTCTCTGCAGAGGGCAAAACTGGGGTTCCTTTTGTGGACGCCAACATGCGGGAGCTGAGTGCCACGGGCTTCATGTCGAACAGAGGGCGGCAGAACGTCGCCAGCTTCCTCACCAAGGACCTGGGGCTGGACTGGAGGATGGGGGCAGAATGGTTCGAATACCTGCTGGTAAGATTGGTCCCTGTGTGTACCTGCAGTTAAGTGACAGGCAGAAGGACAGCCCTGGTTAATAAGAAAGGACACAGGTGATGGCCAATAATTTTCAGGCTGATACAAGACCGTGTATATATACCCTTTGCAGCATATGAACTTCCCAAAGCTCACGTAAGTAAAGGAAATTTTGCCTCAGTGGAGCTGCCATCAACCAAGATGTTTGCAGTAATAGTGTTGATCCTCTGTGTAGGGTTTTAGCCAGAGATCCGTTGCACTTGAGAAAACTTTCAAACATGAATTATGCTGACAATGCGCTGATTTGCTCACCCCAGAGGCTGGGGAGGAGGGCAGCTCAGAAATAAAACATAAAAAGAAATGTGAGCTGGCAGGATCTGTGCATTGAGGGCTGTGGACAGGGAAGCCATCTAGTCAAGCACAGGCAAGTAGGGACAATAGCTGGATCAGCTTCCAGGGAGCTCCACCCTGGCTGGAGGCATCCTTCTTCATTCTGGGGTGTTACAGGCCTCCCTGCCAACTGGAGCACCAATTGCTCTCTCGTATATCAATCAACAGCTGTGTGAGCTCAGTTAAATAGCTGGGTCACTTCTCTGACCTCAGTCCCCATGGATTCTCATGGCACTCACTGAAAAAGGCCAAATACTCACATCAGCCTCACGTTAAAGGTCTTATCTGTGGGATACAGGAGGCTACTGGCAATCAGAAAATTTTCCACTCACTCAGAGTGCTGAAGGGACAGAGGAAGCCCAGTTACCTTGCTATTATCTGCAATTGAAACAGACTTTTTTTGTGAATGTAATTTTTTTTATTACTTCCTTGGAGCTGGGCTCTGACATGGCTTTGGCTGCAGGAGGAAAGTCTGGGTGCTCTCCCAGGCCAGTGCTGTGAGCAGCAGTGGGCTTGCACACATCACGGTGCAGGAGTTCAGGATCCTCCAGGAAGGGGTTTTGGTAGCTCCATGCAGTGATGCTTTTCCAGATAAGAGCAAGAGCCTTCCACAAGTGTGTCCTATTCCACAAGCGAGGAAGACATGGAAGGTCTCACACTAAAAGGATGCTCCCTGCATTATCTACATTTATTCCTAAGGACATGAATGCCAGCCTTGCTGGAAGCAGAATTTAGCACTCTGCACTGGCCCTTTCACCTCGGGGAGCCCCAGATGCGGATGGACACTGTAGGTTGGTGTGGCACAGGCTGATCCTTGTGCCTTTCTGTCCCATCCTTTCAGCTTGTGTCACACAGCTCTGTTACTGTGGGCTGGTGGCATCCCCCGAGCAGCACACTGGAGACATCAGCTTGGTGGGGAAGACACGGCTGTAGAAGGGTAGAGGCCAGTACAGAGCTGAAACTGTCTCACTTGCCTCTAAAAAAAAGGAAAGTAATGCCTATTTCATCTCCAGTACTGCCAGCAAAGGCTCCCTGAGCGTTTGCTGGCAGGGAAACTGGCAGGGAAACTGAGGCAAAGCTCTCCGCAACCCGCTGGGGCCAGGGGAAAGGCCAGAGACCACTGGTGTCCTGAACTGAGAATATCTCAGCTCTGACCTCACTGATTTCATTCACAGGGTCAGGCCCCAAGGAAAGGCACAGAAACAAACAGAAGAGAATGCCAGGAAGGGGCAAGGCTGAGGGGGAAATGAGCCTGCCTCCTCCAGGCCCCCTTGGATTTGCCCTCGCCTCCCACACACGCTTTCCTGCATGTTAATCACACAATCAGGACTCCGATGGCATCTTTCTTCCCTCCTTATCTCACCAGCTGGAGGAAGCGAGCTGGGAAGGGGAAGCCTGGTGCACAGGGAGCAGAGCTGGCTGCTGCTCACCCTGACCCCAGCACTCGCTGGCTCTGCAGAGAAAGGGCAGCTTGACAGAGCTCATTCCCTGAGCCTTCTGCCATCCTCGTGCATTGAGCTCCTCACTCCAAGGAGTGGCTGAGATCTTGGAAGCATCTCTGTGTGGACTGGTTGCTGCTGTGGCTGCAGTAAGGGCAGAAGAGAACAGCACTGAACCAGCTCTTTCTGCCACAGGTGCTGCTTTTGCAGCACAGACACCCCTAGGAATGCTCAGAGATCCCACATCCTCCTTGCTATCACTTCCATTCCCCTGCTGAGCTGGGTTTGAATTGTCCTACAACTGGAAAACTTTGGTGTTGAATTTAAGCCACCCTGCCCAGCTGAAGAGCACTCAGATGGGATCATGTTCTGCTCTCATTTGTGCCTTTTGCAAAAGCCCTGTTCCATTTTATGTAAGCATCCTTGACAGCTTTTTATTTGTTTAGATGAGGAATAACTTGACAATGGGAGAAAACTGCAGTGTTTGTATTGTTTGCATCTTCCTATACACTGTGTGGTTTTTCTGCCCAGTCTGAGTTAGCCTTCTCTCCAACCTCCCTAGTAGGATCTATAGAGATGATTTTGCCAGTGTGTGGTGTCTGGGTAACTGGTCAGGAAGGATTTTCTCTCATGTTTGAAAACATTTTTTTGGAATATGAGCATTCAAAAGGTAGGGCTACTTGTGAAGTCTGCCAGATGATGGCAGAAAGAGAAGGATTTTCCTTGAAAAAGAAGGAAACTGAGAGAGAGGCTTTGGTTGGACTTTCGGCTGTCTCACTGACCTAAGCATTGCAAAGTGAAGTAGCCTGGGAAGCTGATCCCAGCTGTAAAAAGCAGCCATGCAGGTCCTTTTCTGAGCCCGATGCCTGTACCTACAGTGGAGAGCTCTGACCACCCCAGTCTGGTCAGAGTGAATCCCATTCAAGGAATTTTCCCCTTGAGCTAAAGGATGGGTGAGAAGATTCACCAAGGGCCAGCCCGGCTCTTCTGACTGTTTTCTCCCTCTGTTCCCAAGGTGGATTACGATGTTTGTAGCAATTATGGCAACTGGTTATACACTGCTGGCATTGGCAACGACCCACGGGACAACAGGAAGTTTAACATGATCAAACAAGGCCTGGATTACGATGGGAATGTAAGTCTTGTTTGGCTGTTTTACAAGGATGACTGAGTGAAGGACTTGCGGTGTTTTCAGGGAGTGAAACAGTGTTTTCAGTGCTGTGTGGATGCAAAACCAGTTCTTGTGTGTCCTGGCCAACAGTCAGGCAGGTTCCTCGTAGTGTACTGGAAGATGTGATTTTAACAACCTGCTGCTGTCCCCAGGGAGGCTGGAGCTCCCCACACCCTCCCTGGTCGGTGTGTTTAGTGTTTCATCACCGTTTCTTCCGCGTCACAGCCACATCCCATCAGGACTTCACACAGATGCTTCCCTGAGCACGGAACAGCTTCTTGGGGAAACTCAGCAGTTACCAGAGAGACAGAAATAACTGCTCCTTGAGAAGTGCTGAAGAGTAGATAAAACCTGTGACTCCTCTGACTATCCTCTCTTACATGGTGGGAGCAGAAAAATTGCCCTTTCCAGTTTTACACACTGGATTCCCTGTTTCCACACTGTTCCTTAGCTTTATGTCAGGCTGTGCTGTTGCCTTTTGGCACTGTAGCTGGCAGGATTTAACAAGAAATCAGAAATTAGTCCTAGTAGAGGACACAGCAGTAGAGTTAATAGGAGAGATTCAGGAACACAAGAGTGTGCAGCTGAGCTAGTCATCCTAATTTCCTTCAGTCACAGGAAACTTCTTGGGAGTGACTTCATTTCAGGATGTCCTAAACAGGACAAGTAAAAAGTGCTGAAAATTCACCTCTGCCTCCCTCCCCTGCTTGCAGAGCAAGCCTGGGAGAAGAACTCCAGCATCCAGGTCTCTCTTTAGGCATCAATTCTGGGTAGAGGGTTTGGCAGGAGGGGCTGAGGCTTGTCAGGGTAACTGATGCTGTACAACACCAGCTTCTCTACCCAGAAATCCGGCTCCTCTCTTTGCCATCGAGAAAGAGCCTTGCTGGGAAGCACTTACAGATTGTCACTGAGTGGATCCTGTCCCACTGGTTCTGTTTGCAGGGGGATTACATCCGGCTGTGGGTACCAGAACTGCAGGGCATAAAGGGAGCAGACATCCACACCCCCTGGGCACTGAGCAGTGCTGCTCTCTCCCAGGCAGGAGTAACTCTAGGCGAGACCTACCCACGGCCAGTTGTGACAGCCCCAGAGTGGAGCCGACACCTCCCCCAGAGGCCTGTGAGTACTGGGAAGGCTGGGACAGGGTGGGAGGGCTCCAGAGGGCTGTCCTGCATCAGTCTCTGTGAGTTCTGCTCTTCTTTCTCGAAAGGAAAGGGGAAAAAAGTTGTTTTTTAATGCAAGCTCACGTTACGTCACAGCAGGGACTGGGCAGCCAGGGTTATTTATTTAGCTCTGTCCTACCTGCTGTGGTGAAGGAGGGAAATTTTAGCTGCTTCTCTGTCCCTTGTATAGTCAGCAGGGCTTAGCCAGAGCATGTCCTTCAGGGCATCCCTCCCTGCCCTGGCAGCCCCACCAGAGGGACGGGGTTTCTCCAAGGCCTCCACTGGCCTGACCACTCCCCAGTGCAGGTGGACAGAAGGGAGCCATCCCCCTGTCCTCTCTGTTCAGGAGGTGGAAGTAAAAGCAACCAACTTCCTGCTTGAGTGCATCCAAACTGGAGTCAGCAAGACCTGTAAATATGGGACTGCTCCTTGCACTTTGCTTTTTGGGTGTATCTCCCCTTTAGAATGGGGGAAGAATGAGATGTTGATCCTGCAACAGGTCAAGGTGTTTACCTGCTGCCTGGGATGCTGCTCTTGGAGGAGATGGGTATGGGAGGAAATGGATATAACCAAGGGTTGTTTACAGCCTTGGTTACAAGGAGTTAAAAGGAGTGTTCAGCATTTTGCCTTTCCCCCATGCATCCTCCCTGCCTCCTCCTGAGTGAGGATGCTTTGTGGAGGCTCAGATTTATGTGTTGTGCTAAGTCAGTGAGGAATAAAGCATGTACCCATTTCAGGTTTCAATCCCAAGGTGCAGTACCAAATTTTTAAGCCAGATTCCTTTGCCATGAGTGGAAGGTTTTGTGGAAGCAAAGCTTTCTGCTTCATCCGTGCTGTTGGAGGGCCAGGATTAGTGACCTTCTGGGATCAGAGAAAGGACTTTGTGAAGGAGCCCCCTTAATAGAAACCCTGGTTTCCTAAATGGCAACCTAGAGCAGTGCCTGCCAGGCCTTCCTGCCTTTTTGAGTGAACTTGGGAGGCAGAAGTTCCCCTTGCACATTCTTCCTACATGTCAGCACTGCTTTGTGCCCAGATTCACTCTGCAGCAGCAGTAAATATTTCACTGTTCCTCTGTCATTTACCACAGGGAGGAAGTCCTCATCCCAGGAGGGGACCTGCACGGGTGCCAGCGCAGCACAAGGACAGAGGGATAGATTTTTACTTCTCTCGCAAGAAAGATGCTTGCTGAAGGCTGAAGGAGTGCTCAGCAGGAAGTTTTGCTGCTGAGGGTGCCTGGATAATGGTTAATCACCTTGAACAAGCCAAAGATAGAGGACTGGCATGGTAAAGTAACTTGGTATCTGCCTTTTTGGTGTTCCCAGGTACACTCGCTGGATGTGGGTATTTAGAGGTTGTGTATTAGCACCTCTCTTTACAATCTGGAGCCATGGTTTGTGTGGCAGGTGTTCAGTCAGAACCGAAACTTCTTATGTTAATTTTTTCATGTTTTAAAGTTTTAAACCCACCAATAGTTGTGCAATTAAAAGTTTTGCTACTGGACTATTTTACCTTCCTCATTTCCACAGAACTCCATAGATAGAGACTGCAGAGGATGTTCTTTTACTGTGTCTCGTGCAGTACTTTGGAGAAACAGTGTGCTCCTCCTGAAAACTTCCTTGGAGTCAGTCCGTGCAGTACCCTGTTGTTTTTGGTATCAGCCTGGAAGCTGAAAAACGTTCAGTTCATAGCCAAGAATTGTGTTTTGTACTTGACATCAAAACCAGTTTGAAATGGACCCCTAACCATTTTTAGCATTTTATTTTTATGCAGAATGTTGTACTTTCTGGAAGAGTTTTGGAATTTGGAGATGGTCATATTTATGCTGTCATGGAGCATTGTCATCTGAGGGGAGCCCAGATCTGAACACTTTGACCACCAAAGATGGGGCGTGGCTCTGAATTTATTACTAATAGAGATCCACTGGTCCTGCTTTGTAAAGAATAACTGTAATACTGTAAAAACTCTGAACGCTCTGGGTTGATGGGTTCAGGTGTGAATGAGAAATGAACTGACATTGAACACGACAGGAAGCTGTTCTGCCAAAAGCAGACAGACAAATGATTTTGAACACAAGCCCTGTCACGGCCACATTAACAATTCCACTGTTTGTTGTATCAGGGGGCTGGGCAGGAATGTAGTCATCAGGGGGTGATTTGGGGGGGAATAGAGTGAAACAGCTTTAATGACAGTACTGTTCTCTCGGGTGTAAGTGTCTCCTGACACAAAGCACAGATCCCTGTCCAGGCCACTCCAGAGGGCAGGGCACTACATTTGGACAAAGCCCAGCAGGAGCATCACAGAATCAATTAAGTTGGGAAAGTCCTCTGAGATCATCAAGTCCAGTCTCTGACCCGACACCACCTTTTCAACTGACCACGGCACTGAGTGCCACATCCAGTCTTTCCTTAAACACCTCCAGGGATGGTGACTCCAGCACCTCTCTGGGAAAGCCCATTCCAATGTAATCACCCTTTCCGTGAAGAAATTCTTCCTGATGGCCAACCTAAACTTCCCTGGCACAGTTTAAGACTCTGTCATCTTGTCCTGTCATTTATTTCCTGGGAGAAGAGGCCGGTGTGCACCTGGCTACACCCTCCTGTCAGGAGGGAGTTTTAGAGTGAAAATTTGTCCTCTGGGCCTCTTTTTCTCCAGACTGAACATCCTCAGCTCCCTCAGCCGCTCCTCATAGGGCTTGTGCTCCGGACCCTTCCCGAGCTCCTCTCCCGTCTCTCACTGAGAGGCTCCAGCCCCTTCCTGACGAGCCCAGAACCGGACACAGCACTCGAGGTGCCGAGCACAGGGGAAGCATCACTTCCCTGGTCCTGCTGGCCGCACTATGCCCATGCAAACCCCGTCGGGCCCCGCACGCTGAGGGAGGGAGGGCGGGCGGAGAGAGCGCTGCGGGGGCGGTGGAGAGGCGGGGCGAGCCGGGAAGCGAAAGTGCCGGGAAGGGGAAGTTCGGAGCGCGGCACGGCCATGGCCACGGCCCCGTCGGACCCCGTTCCCAGCCCCAGCCCCAGCCCCATCCCGCCGCTGGACCTGCACGCCGTGCCCATGGTAGCGCTGAACTACGGCGTCCGCCGCCGCCTCGGGCTCTACCTCAACCCGCGGGCGGCCGCGGCCGCAGACTGGACGGCGCTGGCGGAGGCTCTGGGATGCAGCTTCCTGGAGATCCGGCGGCTGGAGGGGCTGCCCGACCCCACGGCCACGCTGCTGGAGGAATGGCCGGGACGCTGCCCCGGCGGGGCCACTGTGGGGCGGCTCCTCGATGTGCTGCGCCGCTTGGGTCGCGACGATGTCCTGACGGACCTGGCCGGCAGCGTGGGTGAGGCGCTGGGGAGAGCTGGGGTAGCCTGGGGAATCCCGGCGCTGCTACGGGAGCCTGTTCTCGGTGCTGCTTCCTTGATGCCCGGGGAGGGACGGGATGCTGTTCGTGTCGGTCTTTCTGTTCGTGTCGGTCTTTCTGTTCGTGTCGGTCTTTCTGTTCGTGTCGGTCTTTGCTGTTCGTGTCGGTGTTTGCTGCTCTGTCCGCAGAGGTGATGTTAAGAAAAAATCCCGCTCAAGAAGAAAAGCCCTTTCCAGATTACGGAGTGACATCCTCGGTATTCTCACGAGGGCCACGAAGATGCTCCGAATGCTGGAGCACCTGTGCTATGAAGACAGGCTGAGAGAGCTGGGGGTGTTCAACCTGGAGAAGAGAAGGCTCCGGGGAGACCTTAGAGCCCCTTCCAGTGCCTAAAGGGGGCTTATAAAAAGAGGGAGAGGGACTTGTTTGCATGGGTGCATAGTGATAGGATAAGGGGGAATGGTTTTAAACTAAGAGAGGAGAGATTTAGATAAGCTATTAGGATATTAGATACTAGATTAGATATTAGGAAGAAGTTCTTCCTAGTGAGACAATGGAACAGGTTGCCCAGGGAAGCTGTGGCTGCCCCATCCCTGGAAGTGTTCAAGGCCAGGTTGGACGGGGCTTGGAGCAACCTGGGCTAGTGAAAGGTGTCCCTGCCCATGGCAGGGGGTTGGAATGAGGTGACCTGTAAGGTACGTCCCAACCCAAACCATTCTGTGATTCACAGGAGTCTCACCTGGCTTCCAGGAGAGAAGTGTGCTGTGTTTATGCTAACCATGAGCCCTGCAAAGTAACCTGGAGTCCTGTCTTATCCCAAGCCTTCAATAAAAAGGTTTCTGTGTGTCAAAAGATGCTTTTGGCCCATGTTAGCCAGGAGAGAGATTGCACTGACACTGGACAGTGTGAAAATTACGATGAGTGGCTATAGTGTGATAGGAAGATGAATGCTGGGGGAAATGAGGGATGTGTGGAACTGGATAATGCCAGGGAAAAAAAATTCCATACAAACTGAAAAAATTGAGACAGGTCAATGAGAAGAATGAAGGTCCTTGTGCTGTTCTGATAACTTTTTCTTTTTGGGCTCTTTGTATTTTTTGTGGTTAGAGAAATTCAGAGGGAACCCAGCTGTCATCAGAATGGGAAATTTTTTGCCAAAGGATTTCCAAAGCCAGAGAATTCCCTGAGGGCCTGTGTTGTATAATTGAGCTTACATAACTAGCAATGAGGAAGTAATACATCTCACTTCCTGTTACTCACGGAGGTAAAGGAAGATGTTGAAATCCATCTCTGTAGAGAGCCTGACCAAGAAGCGATGGAGGACTTCCCTTTGGTCCCGTGGTTCTTCCTACTTAACATCACAGTCTGAAGGCCAGGTTTTGGGAAAGAAGATCATCAGTGTGCTTTGTGATCTGCTGATCAGAGGTTCTTAATAAATTTGGGGTAGCTTCCAGCTGTGGAAAAGATCTAGTGCTTCACAAAATGTTGGGATCACCCAGGCTGGTTCTAGTCCCAAGCTCAAGACCTGCCCCACTGGAAGGGAGTGTGGTGCATGGGCTTTGTCAGAGCTGGAATAGACTCCAGCAGAAGGAGTGGGAGGAGCCTGGGCTGCAGGAAAATCACAAGTTTTGCCCAGAGTTGGGTCACGCTGATAAGAGGAGACAGGTAAATTCTTGGAAGAGGGGTCCATTAAGGGCTGATCAACAAAAACACTGTGGCTCAGGAGATTCCTTAACTGTGAATAGTCCAAAAGATAGATTATAAAAATAGATTGTAGATCATCCCTAAAAGATAGATTTTAGGGAAATATATATCTATATCAGGGAAATATCTCTGGAAGCTTATTTTATTCTTATGCTCCCCCCTAGAGACCTGGTTTTGTGCAGTGCTCGAGACAGGATGAGGCTTGGGGCAGATGGACCCTCAGCCTGACCAGTGTGACTGTTCCACTTTATTATTTTTGGCTGAGGACTGCACTGAGGGCCTGTGACCTGTTGCTGGTGCTGAGAGCTCTTGCAGAAGTCAGAGATATTTACACTTGGAAAGGAAAGGAAAAGAATGGTTTCATCTACTCGGGTGCACAGTATTTCCTGATGCCAGGGGCATCTTTGTGTACAACTGGGACTCCTGCAGTGGGATCCAGCTCAGAACCAGAAAACATCACCACTGATGTCCCAGCAGCTCTGCCCTAACTGTGATACTCCTCAGCTATTTATTTCGCTGTAGAATCATCCTCAGGGACATGAAGCTTTTTGCTTTGATACATTTGTTCTCTTTCCTGCTGAAACTCAATGATTTTTGTTCCCTGATCTGTTACAAATGTGCTACATTCCTGCCTGACAGTTACTGCGTCTGTTTTCTGTGTGTTCTCATCATGCTACTCATTTTGCACTTTAGATTTCATGTTTCTATCCTTTTTTTCCCCCAATTCCTCGGGAATTTGTTTGACTGCCAGAGGAATATAAAGCCTAGTTAAGTGCTTGGTGGAGCGGGACAGCTTAGCTTGGAGGAGTTTCTTGCTACTTGGTTGTGTAGTTTATCATCCTTTATCTTCATGGTCCCAAAGTCATCCCTGATCCTTGTTCACTCTCATCCCGGGACAATCAGGTGCTGTTTCCAGCTGGGGACTGATCCATCCCAAATCAGAGGCAAAGAGAGAAGAGTTGGAGCAAATACACTGAAAATGAACATTTCTGTATCGAGCACTATGCAATGCTGTTAAATCATTGCCTGTTCTTGCCTGTTCAGCAGTATTTTGGATTGGGAACCTGACTCCCAAGGGAATCAAGGCACACTGAAGGTGGTGGCTGTGTGCCAGTTCTTCCTCTGGGACTGCTGAATCTGTTGGCAACTTTAAAGTGACTTTAATCATCATTTAAAAGATACTGACTTAGCTGACACACCTTATGCATCAGGGAGCTGGCAGAGAGGTGGGACCTGAGTTAGGGCTTTGGTGAGGAAAAATGTGAAATCTGAACCTTCTGGCTGGTAAAGAATGTGGCTGATTCTTCCCTCTGCAGGACTGGGGAGGCAGAGGGGAGGAGAAAGGCAGATTAGGAATGCCTCAGTCTCAGGAAAAGCTTTGATCAGATTGGAGCCTTATTAGATTGGAGATAATCCAGTAACGAGATGCAAAGCTGAGATAGAGGCAGGGGATGGGGGCTGAAGCTGGGCCTCCTGCAGACCTGCTCGGGCCAGGTTGTGTTGCAGGAGGACCCACTGGGCTCCCACCAGCATCCTGCTCTTCTAAGGGATCCTTTACTCTGCTGTTGCACCAGTGAGCTGTGCCAGCTGAACCCTGTGAGTGATCAGTACTTTCCTGATTAACATATATTGGGTTTTTTTTAATCTTAAGTAAAGGCAAAGCCTCTAGGGAGTTTCATTTTTTTCTTAATTCGTGATTTCAAATCTCCTTTTACTTTCAGTTCTTCTGTAATTGCAGAGTAGCAGAGGCTGCAGAGTTTCTTGTTGCTTCTCCAAAGACTTCACATCTAGACTTATGATTTATTTTTAAACCAAGTCTGTTTATAATAGATCTGTGCCCATCACAGCAGTGACTGTGACAGGTCTTTGCCCTTCAGTTATCTCAGAGTGGGGTTCACATCTATTATGCTTGGGATAAGAGGGTCCTTATTGCTCAACAACATAAAAGCTGCTTCAGGGGCTACTTAAAATTTTACATGGTCCTGCTCTAAGTGATGAGTGTGGATAGTCAGTGTCACCTGCAGTTGTCCTGGCTGGCAAAGGCTGGGGGTGTGAATCAGCCCGTGTGTCTGCAGAGAATTGCTAAGGTTGGAAAAGACCTCCAGGATCATTAACCCAGCACTGCCAAGGCCACCTCTAAACCCTGTCCCCAGGTGCCACATCTACACGTCTTTTAAATCCCTCCAGGGATGGTGACTCCACCGCTGCCCTGGGCAGCCTGTTCAATGCCTGACAACCCTTTCAGTGAAGAATTGTTCCCCAATATCCAGTCTAAACCTCCCCTGGTGCAACTTGATGCCATTTCCTCTTGTCTTACGGCATTTTACGTGGGCATAAAGACCGATACCATGAAAACCTCTAATTGAGAACCCTCCCCAACTATTTTGTGATTTCAAATACTCCAAAATGCAGAACAATGAGGGCAGACAGCAGAGTTGGGACCTGCTCTGTACCTTATTCCTGCTGTTAAAGGTGTACTGGGATATAGTAGAACTAAGGGGGAGGAGGAGGAGTAAAACAAGTAAAAGAAAGTACTTCTCTAAAAATCAAGAGTGATTTTTCAGCAATTAATTGCAAGAGGAGGTGGTGGAGGCAGCATCAAGAGGTTCAGAAAGAGGCGAAAGAAATTCTACATGCCGAAAAAAGACCCGACAGGGGGTTTCCCTCTAGCATCCTGATCCATGAAATAGCTATTCCTGTTTAATGAACTCCAGCAGTGTGTAAAGCCACATCACAGGAGCCTCTTGCCCTGGTTGTGTGTTTTTGCAGAGGAGGACTGTAAGAAGTACTTGCAGAGGAAGCAGGAAGAGGCCAACCAGCCTCTCCAAGTGCCAGCCGTGGACAGCAGTGTGCCGAAGACGTCAGAACTGATGGGCATCACCATCAGGGATGATCCATACGGTAAGAACCCATGCTTCCATTGCTGCCTGATACCTTGTGTTGGAATTGCCTTCCCCGTGGGAAGTGTGGAAAACCTTTATGCTTTTATTATTCTCACAACTTTTCATAACCCAGGCCAGAATGCTTTGGCTGATAGTCACTGGGCATCTTATATTTTCCTGTTTCTTAGAGCAGAGAGGGAAAGTAACTCTGGGGAACAGCTCACCCAGGAACAGGCTGGCACAGAGCCACTCATCACACAAGGGAGGAGACTTCCCAGAAATGTCCCTTAGCCCAGCCTGGTCCTGAGCAGCAGCTGCTGAAAGCTCAGGGGGTGGGAGTCTGGGGGAAAGAATGCCAGAGGTGGTTTCTCTGCCATGCTTTTGGCAGGTGGAACCACCTTGAATGAAAAGGAAGTGGGTTTGAAGTAGGACTGGGTGTGCAGTGGGTGGAGAGAGGAAACAAGTTCTGCGCGTGTGCCTTGCTGTGTGTGCAGCCCTGCATGTGCAGCCATGTGTGCACACGCGTGTGCTGGCCTGTCTGACTTTGGGTGGCCACCTCTGCTGCATGTGTGGACATCACTAACCCTCCCCAAACGTCCACAGACCAATATCCTGGTGTTTGTACAAGGCAGCCTTGCCTGACGTGACCCCCAAGTTAGCGCCGTGCCCCTGCGGCAGTACCCTCAGTTTGACTGACCTGGCAGACATGCCCCTTCTGCTTCACTGGATGCTTCTTGGGCTGCATCTGCCTGCTGGGTTGATACTTTCCTCAGCAGCTTTTAGAGCCTGACCTATTTTTTCACTGTGGTAGGGTTTAACTGGCATAAAAAATTGAATAGATCCGTAGTGACATTGGTATGGAAAAGAAAATAACACAGTTGGAAACTATCCAGCAGTATTAAGGCACTTAATGATGAGAAACATTGCCCTTAAAATGCAGCACTTTAATATTTGGATAACTGCTAAATAAAAAAGAGCTGCCAGCCGTTAATGTAATTGGAAAACAGGCCCATTAGGATATGACTTCAGGTACCCAGGTTTGACATCTTAGCTATAAAAATGACAAGCCCCAAATTTCAAGGCTCGCCCCATAGCTCTATGGACAGCAGATGGCAGGACACTGCTGGATGAGGAAATGTTTTGGTTGGGAAGTTTGAATCTCTGTGACCTGAACTAGAGAAAAAGGACACAGAGCCACACGGATATTTTAGATGTGAAACTCTCAGTGAAATCCCAGAGCATCAGGGCTCTGAGCTGCATCCCCTGGGGTACTCTGCTCTCTCCAGCTCTTCCCAGACTCCCTGTGGCTGGATGGTATTGCCTCCACAAATTTTGTCTGTCTGCATCTCAGCTTTCCCTGACCCCTGCCGGGCGGTGTGGGTGTGTGTGAGCAGCCTGGCCAGTGAAAGCTGTCAGGGCACTGATGTGTGTTACCTCCTGCCAGCCCTGTTAAGGACAGGAGTCTGGGCTGAAGGGCAGCTCATCTAATAAAATGCTAAATTACCTTTGCAAGTTTGGCCAGAGCTTTTCTGTCAGACTCCTTATTCTGAGTTCAAGTCTGTGGGAGCTCTTGAAAGTTCACTACAGGAGTGGACTTCATTTATACTAGAAGATGACAGCCACATTTTTAATGGTTTCAGGGAGTGGAACGGAGATATTTGATGCCTTCATCTGCTACTGTCAGAAAGACCTGCAGTTTGTCCAGGAGATGATCAGGGAGCTGGAGCAAACAGAGTTCAAACTGAAGCTCTGTGTATTTGATCGGGATGTCTTGCCAGGAACCTGTGTGTGGTCCATCAGCGGAGAACTTATAGAGAGGAGGTAGGTGAACCGTGGCTCTTGGGGCCAGCTGTGAGTGTCGTGGAACATTACATTCATTGCACAGTGATGTCTGCAGCGTGGTGCCTGTGAAACAGCAAAAATCCGTAAGAATGTCTTCATGGGGTTTGTTTTATGCTCTTGGCTCAAGAAGGATGGCTCAGACATTCTCCAGTGTGTCGCTTCATGGTGTTCACGAGGGAGGTGCCGCTGTGGTGAAGCTACTTATGTTCAATCGCTTTTCTTTGCCTTGTGTCTCATATATAGACACAGGATCACATAAAGGTGGCACAGACAGTGTGGACCTCACTGTTTCCTCATTTTTTGGTATATCAATGTGTATCTGTAATCAGGTTTTTCTGTGTAACATCACTCTGTGTCTGTCAGTTGTTCCTGCTCTGCAGTTAATTCCTGCTGGAACACAGCCAGGTCCTTCTCCACTGGAGCAATTCAGAGCAGCACGTGCTTCTGTTTGTGGGAATAAGAACCATCTCCTTTGACATTTTACTATTTTCTCTCCTGCTTCATCTCTAGGTGCCGGCGGATGGTGGTTGTTGTTTCAGATGACTACTTGGAAAGCGATGAATGTGATTTCCAGACCAAATTTGCTCTTAGTCTTTCCCCAGGTAAGATCACACAAATATCCCATTTACAATTGCACATTATCACCTTTATTACAGTGACATCTAAAACTTCAGCTGAGGTCAGTGGGCACCGGACCACTGGAATTAACAGGGGCTTCATAATTTGGTTGTGCAGGCAGAGGCTTGGGCTCGGTCCCTTGCCCTGCTCTTGACCTTCCTCACGTGGCCGCGAGCGAGAAGCTGCCTGTGCTGCACTGCTCCAGCTGTCAGTGGGATAATGCTGCCTGCTCCAGAAATGTCAGAGCTGCATGTCAGGCTTGTGAAGGGCTTCCAGATCCGTAGCGGAAAATTTGCTGCTAAAGAGACAAGTAGTATAATAAATCCAGGATGTGAGTAAAGCTGGGAATTAGGTGACAGGTAATGAACATAGAGATTTCAAGGCCGGGCTGGGTGGGGCTCTGAGCAACCTGGTCTAGTGGAAGGTGTCCCTGCCCATAGCAGGGGACAGAACGAGATGATTTTTAAGGCGCCTTCCAACCCAACCCATTCCATTCTATGATTCTTGTAGAGACCCTTGAGTATTTTGGAGAGGTAAACAAAATGTGGAATGAATGTTCAACTTGGTTGGGAAATTTTTTTACATATTTTGTTCTGAATTGGAAAGCCACCAATTTACTTCTGCTGGGCCTGTTCTGATTGCTCTTCCCTAGCCACTAGTTGTTCTACAGTTGTCTGTATTGCTGTGGAGTAAGTGCGGCCCAGCCTAATAGTATGGAAGATATGTAGAATTTGGAAGAATATCTGGATGTAAAGTCTCTTTTCCAGATGAGGCATCTGACATGATATTATAAATGACATGCCATAGGTTAGACTGGAAGCTGGTGGCAGAGACAGGAATTCGCTTCATCTTCCTAGGCACACTAATTTCATATGATACCAGTTAATCCATTGAACACCCCCAGGACATTGTATCAGCCCCCAGTCATCAAGATTTATAGAAAAGTCCTTTTAGTTCTTCACCAGTTTCTTGTGGGCCTCACACCTTCCATTAGAACAGGAAAAGAAGTTCCATCTGTATGGAATGACCTGAGCTCTGCCAGTGGGAACATGGGTGGAAGGACAGGCTTAGAGAAGTCACAGCATTAGCTGTTTGTGTGGGGTGTTACTAACACACAGCAGGGTTTGGTGGCAGGCTCTGGGAGCTCCCCGGATTACTCCAGCATCTGCTGCAGTTATGAAATCTTGGTTATTTGCCTCATCCCAGTCTCGGTGTCATCACTTGTGCCGGCCACAGTGCAGGTGGAGGCAGGTGTCCCTGTGGAGAAATTCCTCTGTAGAAGACCTGCTCCTTCAAGCAGCAGCAGTCACAGGGAGATTTTTCTCATCTCGTGGTGTCTCAAAACCAGCAGTTCATGTTAGCAGGGGGATTCATTGGGGAACATCTGCAGCCTGAGTAATTAAGGATTCGGAGACTTGCTCTTCAGGGTGAGAGCTGGTTGCAATATAAACAGATGATGCACAATCAGGAGCAAACCTGGATCTTGTGATGTGTGTGCTGTGGTGGGGAGGGAGTGGATGCGGGATCTGCCTGTGGCTCTGTGTCACCCTCTGCCTGTGTGACCTCTCTTTCAGGTGCTCGTCACAAACGGCTGATTCCAGTCAAGTACAAATCCATGAAGAACGAGTTTCCAAGTATCTTACGGTTCATTACGATTTGTGACTACACCAATCCTTGCACCAAAAAATGGTTCTGGATGAGACTGGCAAAATCCCTCATGCTGCCCTGATGCAAAGTCCTGAGAGCTGGGTGCTCTTGTAACCTGTCCTGGCTGTGCCTTCGGACCAGGGGTGTCATTGACACAGGGTCTTCCACCACTTCAGAACCTGCATCCTTGCTTGGAGCCTGTCACTGGGAACAAAGAACTTTCTCCAGCACTTCTTTGCAGCTCTGAGGGGAAATAAAACAACTGTGTGGGTGTTCCGGGTTAAGTCAGTGAGCAGCAGCATCCAGCATTTGTGGAGTGAACACTTTCACTAAAAATACTGAAAATACACATTTAAAGACTGTCTGATGCAGGAAGACTCTGTTGTAAGCATTAGCAAGACCTCAGAGCTTCAAACTGCAGGCTTTGTCAGTGTCTTAAAAGCTACAGTAACACTGAGGCTTGGTGGGAATTGTACCATGTTGGACAGGTCTGTCTCTATTCAGGTTGCATTTGATTCAATGACCTTATACCAGCATTTAATATTCCCAGACATTACTAAATTTTTACTTCTCCCTCAGGAGAAATTCAGTCTTAAAATACATCTTTTCAGTGACAGTCCTTACTACACAAAGCAGGGGCTGCTGTTGTTCATTGACTTGACCGAGGTCTGCACCTCAGTGGGTCCACATCTCAAATTCTTTCACCTTTAAAAACCTTCCAAAACACAGCAGCTTTTGGGTTGCCTCAAAGGCACGGGGCTAAACAATGAATAAGGAGTGTATTAAATTGACATTTGGCCTGTTCAAAATATGGAGGCGAATGTTATATTAATAGGAAAGAGCCTAATTTAATTAACTGCCACAATAATTACTGTATTTCTGTGACTAAGGCTCGGAGCAACGTCAAGACTGCTCTGCTTGTTAGACTTGGCCTTGAATCCTGCCTGTTACTAGTGGATCTCATCAGTGCTCCAGGGTGGAGGTCAGGAGTTCTGCCCAAAGGAGTGTTTAAAGCGATCCATTGGTGTATTAAACAGATATACAGTAAATATTTACTTTTTAAATTGGGGAAGAGAGGAATCTTGCTTATGTGTCCACAGTTGCTTGAACTCTGCCCCTTTGTTCATTACTTCAGCCACTGACTCATGTTGATTTTGCAGCTTAATGTTTTACTAGTTTACATTTTTAAGGTTGCATCTGGATGTGATTTTTTCTAAATTTTAATTTTGTTTTAAGGCATTACCAGGGCTGAGGCACAGACAGAAATGTGCTCCTGCCCCTCCTTCATCATGTCAGTGAACGATTCCTTACCAGGGATGCTGCCAAATCCTGTCCAGGTGCTCCTGCTGGTTCCTCCTGGCTGACAGCAGCAGCCCTTGACCTGATCACGGTGAAGCTCATTCACACACATCACATTGGCAGCAGGAGCCATTTCTGGATAGAGCCAGGAGCTGGGTGTTTCTTCTACAAAAATAACTGCTGCCATCGTGCCAAGGTGACATTTGCACCTTCCTGTCTTGCTAGAAAAAGTGAGAAGTCTGTGGGCAGGGGAGGAGGAAAATTTAAGTTGATGAGGGGTTTCTGAATAGTTCGTCTTCATGTCCTATTGCCCTGGGGCCTCTCCTGCAGAAGTGGAGACAGCTGCTTGCCTCGGGCTTTCTGCATGATCATTAAATGTTAATTATAGAAGAGCTTCAGGAGGCTGCTTGATCCCCAGGCGCTCCGGGGGCTCGGTGAATTCTCATACTCTGGAGAGTCTATAAACATCAATTATGGGTCATTACTCGCAGGACCGAAGCAGATTCCTCCTGCCTGGAGAGCTGGAAGGGCTCTGGTGGCTCGTTCGGGGGAGCTGAGGCAGAGGAGCCCGTGCTGTGGACGCTAGAGGGAGGCCATGGCCCACGCTGGCACCTGAGAGGGAATGCGGCCGGGATGGGCCAGCAGGGCACTGGCCCCTGTCTGGCGTGCCAAAAAGACAAGTGGGTTCTCCTCCTCTCCCCCTTGCTCCCCTTCTGAGCAAAGTATACCCAAACCAGCGAGAATTTTGGCAGCTTGAACCTCGTGCGATGTCTTCCGAGTCCTGACGATTTGGGACTTGGTTGCAAATGAGGGAAAAATAACAGCAGGAAAAATGCTGATGTTAGTCATAGATGATTTGATGATTGCCCAACAAGGAAAGTGCTGGTTCTGGATGGGAAGGCAAACACAGGAGCTGACTTTCTAAATTTTCTGTCTTCCAATAGATAAATGCAATATTTCAGTTGGTGGTGAAAGATGTTGGGATTTTGTTACCACCCTGCTTGTGGTGCCCTGGCCCTTGTCTCTGCTTAGCTTGGATGCTGGGAAGGTCTTACTGTTGTGGGGCTGTTGCTTTATTACAAGTTACTATTTATCTTACAGACTAAAATAATTATTTTGGGGCAAAGTGAGGTAACAGCCCTAAAACATAAAAATATGCTTTAACTATCTATCCTCTTCTACGTAAACCCCAGAGTTTATGCACTCCTGACACTTTCATATCTGCCTTGTCACAATAACTTGAAGTATGACATTGTGAATGATACCAAATGCAGTTGTTGTGAGCCATTTGCCCATTTCAGTGGCATTTGGGGTTCTCCTGCCCTCTTTCATGCTCAGTGGAAGGTCAAAACTTTTGAACACCTTTAAAAAAGGGATTTATAAAATTGTGATGTTACAGGATTTTTTTCTAGTTTGTCTCTGTCCCTCACTGAAATTGTCTTAGTTGAATCTGTTAGTGCCAAATCATTTATTTTTATATACAGACATATATATTTATAATAATTTTGTGTCCTGATACAAAGGAAGAAGGCATCTATGTTTATAGGCATTCTGAAAATAGACAATGTTTCTGTTTTTCTCCTCAAAAACCCAAACTTTTGCTACTTGTGAAAACATTTTAAAATAAAGAATGAAAACCCAGCAGGCTGAATCTGCTTTGTGGGCATTGAAGAATAAAACTGTGTCTCAAAATGAAGTGTAAGTGAAGAATGGTATGGGATAGTTCTTTATTTTCTTTTCATGTTTTGGCTAAATAACTTCATCAGAGGGGGTGGTTGGCTGTGCCTGGGAGAGAGAGAAATAGAGTTATGTCATGCCAGGAGAAAAATTTATCAGGGAATTGTACTTCAGATACATGGTTCCTCTCCAGGTCTTGCTTATGGGTTTGTGATCTGTGTTGCCATCCTGGATTTCTTCAGCCCTGGTGCCCATGAGGCTGGTGGGGATGAAGCCAGGGCTCTGCTGGGATGCTGCTCCTGTCCCACACCCTTTCTGGAGGCCCCAGCAGGGATTATTACAGTGCAGCGACCCGGGGGATTCTGCCAGCTTTATTTCCTTTGGCTCGCAGGCAGTCCAAGCCAGGGAAATAACTTACAAACCCAGCAGCTGTCGGGCCAAGGCCCTGCCACAGGAAAAGACGAAGGATCACTGAATCACGGAAGTGCTGGTTGGGAGGAATTCCTGGAGGTCAAGGCCGAGCTGCTCTTCCCAACGGGAGGGGCCATACACTAAGCCACTTGCAGGGTCTCGTTCCCTATAGAGTATATGAAGTCGTGTCTCTGCTATGGCTACTATGAACATATGGACAGTAGCGTGGAAACCATCCCCGGATAGATTATTTTAGATGGAAACTGCTGGCAAGAGCAGCCTGCCAGGAGCGTCCCATTCCCTGGAAGTGCTGGCATCCCATCACTCCCAGTGCATCTTTACACACGTCCCTGTTCCGTGGTTTGAAGCAGTTAATGATTCTTGCCCGTATTTGAGCCTGAGCTCTGATTCAGGTGGGGTTGAGGTGTCCAGCTGCAGTGGGTCTTTCCCAGCTGTCATACCCCTTATGCTGAAGAAATATTCCCAGTTTTACATTGGTGCAAGAGTGTTGGTGCCATTTCCTCATGCACTGGAGGACAGCGTTTACCTGGTGAAACTGCTGCACAGTGTTCTCAGCTTCAGAGGGAGGGTGAGAGGTCAAGTATTGACCTCGATGGATCAAATTCCATCCTTCATTTTCACCAACGTGACAAGAGCTGTGTTACCGTGAGGGGGGCACTGCTTGGTCCAGAGGGCACATTTACAGGAATACCATTAGCAAGGGAAGAAAGTGTAATTATGCATAAAAAAATAGCTGGAAAAATGTTGCTTGAGCATCCTGGAAACAAATTTTAATAAGGCAATAAAAAACAAGCCCCACAAGGTTCACACTGCTTGGAAACATGCTCATAAGGCTTATTAAAGAGCACCTCTGTCAGACCATTTGGGGCTTTACAACATGTGCTGTGTACAAATATTTCACTAAAGGTAATTTTCTCTAGGTGTTACAACCATTTTCGTATCCCCACTAGGACTTTGAGATGACTTTGAACCCAATCCAACCTCTTGATCAGCACTATCAAGCCCAGCCCTGGAAAAACTTGTTTATTTTGCAACAAAATCTGCAGTCAGGGGACTGAATAGCGTTGTATTCACTCGGGGGCTGTGCTGCTCTGCAAAAGGTTAATTAATTGAAGCTGTGTTTAAGTCTTAAGCAGTTCCAAAGTCTGATTTACAAACAATGCATTTTCTGTTCTGCAGCAGAACCCGGCTTAGCAGTGCCTTTTCCTCCTCCTGTTCCCACTGATAAAGCTGCTCATGCCACGGCAGAGGTCAGGGCTGCCCTTGCCCACCTCACAGCCTGATCCTTCTATCTCATCTGGA
This sequence comes from Platysteira castanea, assembly GCA_013397175.1. Taxonomy (NCBI): domain Eukaryota; kingdom Metazoa; phylum Chordata; class Aves; order Passeriformes; genus Platysteira; species Platysteira castanea. Next base: position 46,014 of record VYXC01001271.1, read on the forward strand.
TAGAAGGTTTCCACAAAGGCAGGGGATGCATCCCTGCAGTTCAGAGCATGAAGGTTGTAACAGCTGCACACAGTTTCTCCTGCCTTGCAGCCAGGGGAGGGGTTTTGATTCCCATTTCCCCAATTCCTAATCTTGCTTAGAGTGGGTTTTGGTGGGGCTGACTGGAACGATGGAATGAACTTATCTGTGTTGGCCCTGAAACACTTAACTATGGCTCTCTACAAAAGGTTGCTTGCAACTTTTTCGTCCTCTTGTTTCCACACACTTTCCCACTGCCCTGCAGAATGGGACAGTATGCAGTGTGTCCGGCTGAGCCCAAGGACAGCACAGCTGTTCCACCCTGAGCTTCCAAGCCTCCCCTTCCCAGCAAGCATGGAGAACCCCCAGTGAGGAGGCAGGTGGCAGATGGCTGGAGCACAGAGGCACCGGCAGGAACATGCCAGCGCTTCCTCAACAGCCAAGCATCCAAACCCTCCCCGGACCGGACAGATTTTGCACGGCTCTCAGTCCTTCCATGCATTCCTGCAGGGAAAGAGCAAAGCAGTGTGTCTGGCTGGGTGCCAGCCTCCAGGGAAAGATGCAGTGGGTCCTACTGGCTCCTAAGGGGAGTGGCTGCTCTCGTTCACCTGTGCCAAGAGAGCAGGAGGGCTCTGCAGAGGAGGCAGTGGGTGACACAATGCAGGACCACGAGGAGAACCCTTGCTCCAACCCCAGTGAGAACGTGGAGGCTCGGTGTTACCAATCTTCTCTGGTTTCTTAATGAAATCAAAGTCATGATGTGATAAAATAGGTCTTTATCCACTATTTAGGATGCTAGTCAGGAACTCAGGGAGAGTATGTTCAGGCAAATGTGGGGTTACCATGAAGTGAACTTTCACAAAGTTTTTGCAGCATTTTTCTGGCTCTGATCTTCAGCTGTGTCCGCCTTCGGTCTGTGTCAGCAGAATGAGATGTATGAGCTGCAAGACCTGAGGTGTTTAACTGCTCATGTGCCAGTCTGTGGGCTGTTGCCTCAGAAACAAATACCATTTAGGAGGGGAAAAACCAGGGAAACAAACCTGGAGTTCCACATGCTCTTCCCTGTCCCACTGGAGCTACGGCAGACCCTGTAGTCAGCCTCACAGCAACATTTTAAAAAGTATTCAGAAATCTGGGTGACTGATTTAAAACTACTGAATCATAGAAGATTTAGTGTTTGATTTTTGGCAGCACTTGGCAGAGACCCCCCAGTGAAATATACAGAGAAATGACATTTCAAGTGCTTTCAGCAGAGCAATAAATTGGACATTGGCCTTAAAATATCACTATCTCAGTATCTCTAAAACCTTGCAAAGGTATGTAAAGACCATAATTTTTCAATATCACTAAAGGACTTTTGAGATCTTTAGAAAGGCAATTAAGAGAAGGATCACATTTTTTTACTTTAAATCTATTTAGTCTTAAAATTAATATTCCCTGGTTTTCCTAACAGTTATTCTCTTGCTTCCTTGGTGCCTTCACCTCTCCTAGCACTGCACCTGGCATCTGCTCAGCTGGGGTGTGTTTTTGAGCATCAGGAGTGGAAGCTTTTCAGGTTCCCTCTCAGAATGTTGCCTCATCAGCATGCTGCTCTTGGCAGACTGGCTCGTCTTCAGCTCCAAGACATGCATATTGATCAGTCATTTCCTTTTGTTACCTTGCATCCTGCCATCGATTTTAATTGTTCCCTACTGAAGAGGAAGCATTCAGTACACGTACTATTACCAACGACAAAATTTTTGCTTTCCACACCTTTTGCCAGGCAGTGCCTGTGCTCAGCTCTCCAGAGCTGTGGATCTCTCTCCCTCTCAGCCAGCAGCAATCTGCACAAATTATGCAGCAGTCAATTTGTGTCTATTAAATCAATTTCCGATTCTCTGTGACAGCTTTCCCTGCCGCATGATTTCACACTTCAGCAGTTTGTTTCTGAGGTGCCATGTGGGTTTTTTTCTTTTTCAAAGGAGTGGTGGTGATAATCCATTTCTTTTGCAGATACCTTACTAACGTCCTCCCAGTTCCTCTTTCCTGCTGCTGTCCTTAAGGGACTTGTACAACTTCAAATGACTCCTCGTGAATCTCCTCTTGTGGCTCCTCTCTGGCTCCTCATCAGCCCACAGGGCTGTTCCTGGGCTGTTCCCTGGAGCTTCCTGCTGCTGAAGTGGAACAGCTTCTCCAAGACAAAGCTGCAGCTTGGTCCTGTACCTCCCACCCCTATGGTGCAAAATACCAAAGCTGGGAACTGCTGTGATTCATTAGTTCCTCTCCTTCTTCTTTCCCAGATACCTTCTTAGATTGTTCCCATCTTTTAAAAACATTCCTGCACTCTCAGAGGGCTTTCATTACAAATATTTCCTGAAGGCTCTGTTTGGAAGGACCTTGGTCCCCTCCCACTGTCTCTCTGATTCTAGGTTTTCCTTTAGATATACAAAAAGGTTCCTATTTTTAGCGCTAGCAGTCAATGGCACAGGAATTCATGAGTAGGGAGGAAAGGATGTGAACTATCCAAATATATTTTTTTTTTCAAATGAGATCTCTTTACATTCCTATTGCCACAGTAATAAGTCATGAGTCACTGTTACACTGAACTATTAGACCATTATTGTAAACTCATGTCACTAGAATCTGCTAATGTGAACTATAAACCTTGCCTGCCCTCTGCTTTGCTGGGTTTGAGAAGATACTGGCCATTTATAAGGATAAGAACAGTATTCCCTCATAAATTTTATTCCCAGTGGCAAGAAGTGAATGAAATCTTATTCAATCCTATCCTTCTATTTCTAGGGTTTCTTTTCTCATTGCCTTTTAAGAGAACTCCTCTTACTTCACTGTAATATTACAAAAGAAGTTTTATTTGATTTCTTCAAAGTTTGCCAGCTGTAAATTGGGTCCAAGCACCCTCAGCTGAGAGAGTATCCATGCTGTACCACCTGGGAGCAGCAGTGTCACCTCCAAAAGCTGCTTTCTGTGCTCAGTCCTGCCGTGGCCAACCCTCCCTGCCGCTTGCTGTTGCAGCAGGGAAGTCCCAACTGTCCCTGGATACTTCAATCTCCTACCAAGGGTCTGTCAGGGGTTATGTCCAGACTGAGTTTTTTTCTAGAAGAGTTTTGTTGAGTAATAAAATGTCAAAATGGTCTTAAATACACACACAGAGAGCTTTACATCATAGTACCAACAGTCCTTGTCCACCCTTCATCAGCTGCAGAAGAGTCAGGCCAGGTATATCCACTTGTCCATCAGGGTCTGGCTGCTTGCAGCAGGCTTATTTTGCACTTTCAAGAACCAGGGAAAATGCTCTGAAACACATTCTCATCCCTGTCCTGGTCAACTGCTTAGAAAATGCTTTATGATGGAGATTTACCCTCCACAGAAGAGGCTGGCGGGAAAACCTTTCTGTCCTCAGAAGCGGTGGCATTCCCAGGGTGAAAAGAGGTAAAGGCATGTGAAGTGTCTTTCACTAGCTTCTGTAAAGACAAAGAGGCATGAAGAAAGCATTATTGTAAACCAGAGCAGAGCAAGGGCTGATAATTAAATGGTGGTTCAGGTATGTGGTAATCAAGATCTTGTTATAATTATTTCTCAAGCCTGGCATTGATTTTATATTAGATTGGAAAGAGGTAACAAAGTCCTAACTTGTTACAGAGAGGGTTAAATGGCTTTCAATTTATATACTAAAAAAATCATAAACTTAGCAGAAAAGACTAAGAAGAAAAAATCTTGTCTTTGTCATAAACTCTTTGCTTGTTTTCTGGAGCTTAAAATCTGGGGGATATTTTCAGTGGAGGAAGTAAGAGAGCAGCACAGAGTTTCTGTTGAGAGGCAGGGTGTTGGGATGAGAAGTGTGTTTGCAGAGCGAAAGCTGGTTTCAGTAAACACCCTGTGAGAACCAGAATTCACCTGTTAAAACCGGGCCTTCAGCTACTTGACTTCAAAGTGACCTCAGAGCTGAATTTAAAATGGCTCAGTGATGGGGTGGAGACACAGGGTAGCACACGGGACCACTTCGGAAAACCTGCCAGTGTGGTTTAGACTGGAATCTAGCTTGTGGTTTGAAAACAACTATTATTAAAAGCTTGCTCCAGTTGGAGGGTTTGAAATCACTGCTCCTTCCTCCACTGCAGGGTCCTCACCTCATTTCTCCAAACCCAAAGCAAAGCTGCCAGGAGAAACCCCTGGAGATCAAGTGCAGTGCCTGCCTTTGTTTGTTGGAGAGGAAGCTGCCTTGTACTTAGTTAAGTAATCAGCTGCAGTTTGATAGAGTAAGGTCCCTTCAATAAACCTGGAAGTGTTTCCATGAAGAGAGAACAGCGGGCAAATTCTGCAGTGGAACAAGGTCAGGCATTCTTCTCGAGGACAGGGGCTTGCCCAGCTCCGAAGGCAATAAAACAGGCATTGTTGGGCTTCCCTCAGCCCAGGCCTGTACCAGGCAGCTCCACAGGCACATTAACTGCCATTGTTTGCACCAGCCCTGGGAGCCACTGCACTTCCACACAGAGGTTTATGGTGCCTTAAAGAGCCTTAAACCATAAACACAGCAACAAATGCCCTGGCCCTGAACACCACTGAACTGTGACAGCAAATATCTGCATGGCTGTGCTGAAAGAGCAACTTTGGCTTAAACTCTAACAAGAAGAAAATTAAATATCTGAGAGGCTACGTGACTAGAAAGATGAAATCTGCAGGGCCTCTATACACGAACTGGAGTTTAAATTAGTTTTCTACGACCCAAGTGTAAATGAAGTTAGTTTATGTTCACAGTTGTGATGATGATCATAGAATCATAGAACAGTTTGGGTTTGAAGGGACCTTTAAAGGCCATCTAGTCCAACCTCCCTGCAGTAAGCAGGGACATTTTCAATGAGATCAGGTTCTCAGCGCTCCATCCAACCTGACCTTGAATATTTGCAGGAATGGGGCATTACCATTACCTCTCTGGGCAACCTGTGCCAGTGCCTCACCACCCTTATGATAAAAAACTTCTTTCTGATCTCTCATCTAAACTGACAATCCTTCAGTTTAAAGTCATTTACCCTTGTCCTACTGCAACAACAGGCCCTGCTAAAAAGTTTGTTCTCATTTTTCTTACAGGCCCCCTTCAAGTACCAAAAAAACCCCAAAAAGATCTCCCTTGAGCGTCCTCTTCTCCAGGCTGAACAAACCCACCTCTCCATAGCAGAGGTGCTCCAGCATCTTTGTGGCCTCCTCTGCACTTGCTCCAACAGGTCCATGTCCTTCCTGTGCTGGGACCCCGGAGCTGGATGCAGCACTGCAGGGAGGTCTCACCAGACTGGAGCAGAGGAGCCAGAATCACTTCCCTTGACCTGCTGACAAAACCCATCAAGAACCCTTCCCAGGTACTAAAGGTAGCAATGTCTGTGTGCTGAGCACCAGAATCACCAATGTGTGCATTAAACATCATTTGTGCAATATTATGTGGATGGAAAAACCAGGCAAAGAGCTGGATAGTGCCAGTAAGTTTCACTGAAACAATAAGTAGTTGGCCCAGAAAGGCAGGAAACCATGTGCCCTACGAGAAGGGGGGCATTTTGTGTGAGAGCATGCGTTGTGTGCCTGGTGTGCCAAGGCTTTGGCAGTGGAGCACCAGCCCCAGGATACCAGTGAAATGCAGCAGTCGGGAGAAAGCCTCCATTCTGCTGCAGAATCAGTGGAGGAGGAGGGCCCTGCCTGCCCTGATCCGCAGTGTTTTACTGGAAGTCAAAATATTCAGGAAACTCAGCTCTGGAATTTTTTTTTCTCAGGGCATTTTTTTTCCTCAGGCTGCAGCCTTCCCACCTGAAAGACATCTGAAGTTTTTCCACTTCTCAGTCTCCCCTAAAGCCTGGTCCAGAGCGGAGGTGGATACACCAGGAAGCTGCTTTTCCACTTCAGATTTCCACTAAAATTTCTTGTTATTACAACAGAGCGCTTGATTCAGCAGCATCACTTCACAGCTCTTTTATAAATAGAGGCATTGCCTCTGCCCTGAGGGGCTCACAGCCTACACGAGACAGGCAAAATACAGCAAATCAGGAAAAAGAAGATGAGCAGAAGTGATGAAAGAGGAGAAGGTGCTGCTTGGAAGTCTGGAGCTGGCTAAGGAATAGAAGCTTTGTGGAATCCAGCTCCATGTTTTCATCCCTCACCAGACTCAGGTTGGAACAACCCACTGAATGAATGACTGCAACAGCAACCCCTGACTTTTGAGACTCAAAATGCTGACTTCATTTAAAAAAAAATGCAAAATTTATGAGGCCTGGAGTCTATGAGTGAGTGAGAGATTTGGGTTTAAAAATATGGAAACGCATTTTTCATTGCAGAGCTGGAAAACTAAAATGTAGCACTCATCTCTCTACGCTCACGTGGCCACTAGTGGTCTTGCCAGAGCACATTTTAAATTTTAATTTTGATCAAAGCCTGTGGTTATTCTTAAAGAACAAGGCTCATTGTGAACCTAATCCTGCCCCAGTGGTCTAAAGCAATAAGAGTTTTAGCATTGCCTTCAGGGAGAGGATTTTCAGCCCAGAATAAGAGAATCCAAAAGATGGTTCTGAATTTAAAACCACTGTGGTAAAATTAAGTGTATAAGTCTCTTTTTGTTGTTGGTGCCTGGCTCAGATCCATTTTTAACATGCTGTTAGCTATCAGAAATACGACACTGGCTACCCGGGTGCCTGCTCTGGGGTAAAACCTGTTTTTAATTGCTATATAAACTCCTTTTATAACATGGTTAAAAGATCACAGAGACAGTTCCGAGCAGTAATTAAAGCATATTTAGCAAATATTAAAAATCGCTCAGCAGGGGAATGTTTAACACAGACAAGCAGGAAAACAAACAGCTTTTCAGTTGGAGGTTCTGCCTTCTGACAGAGTTGTGGAGTGCCTGCACAGCAGCGAGCAGGATGGGGCTGTGGGGCTTTTTTGTAGGACACAAAAAAGAGTAGAAGGAAGGAGTTGGTGTCCTGCATTAGAGCATGAGTGAAAGCACTGTGGTCAGCCCATGCCTTTGGCAGTGGCCCTCCACAAAGCCTGGTTCACCAGAGGCATCTCAGGAATTTGTCCTAATAAACTAAAAATACATGTAACTGATGTTCTTTGACCCGCAGAAGGGCCTGACATCAAGCCACAAGAAGAACAGTGACCAGCAAAGCAGGATGAAACCTGATACTGAGATTCCAAGTCGGTTCTCCTTATGGTTATCGTCCTGCATTGTAATAGTGCGATGCTGTTTTATCTCTTTTCATGTTGGGGGAAAAAATCCTCAAACTACAAACCATTTAAATGGATATATATTAGAGAGAAACATCAGCCTTCGTGTGTCCTTGATGTCACTCAGCCTCACGTTCCTCACTCTTTTTAATTTCAATTTGTTTTCCTCAATGACCACCAGATGTACTCCTGAATGCATCCAGATAAAAAAGCTCCGGGTGCGGAGCCTTAACCTGCAGGATCACCGAGCAGGACACCTCCATGAGCGTGTTGGACATATCCACGAACGCTGGAACTGCAGCGTGGAACGGAGAACTGCCCATCCTCGGGGGCTGCGAGAATACCAGGCCCCCTGATCCCTCACACCCACACGCTATTTTTAAACACGGAATGTGCATCCCTGGAGCGCCTGGGCCGGGCTCCGCTCCCGTCCGGAGGCGCTGGATCCCCTCACGGCAGGATCAGGCCCGGCCCCGCGGGCGCAGGGACCCGGGAAAGGCCAGCACATGATTGGCAGCCGCTAGACCAATAGGAGCAGCGGATCCGGCAGCGGGCAGCCAATCGTTGCCCCCAACTGCTCTTAAACCGGCACGCGCTCCCGCCTTGTCCCTGAGGGCGGGGACGATGTTCGCAGCCGCCATCTTGTGTGTGGCATCCCCGCCCTTTCCTTAAGGACTCCTCCTCCGCTCTTCGCTTTGGAATCCCCCCTTACCGGCCCGTTCCCTGACGCCGGTGGTGATAACCGAGCAAAGCGTGGCGTAGTCGCCGTGTGGCGGCTGGCGGGGAGTCGCCGCGCCACGCTCAAGATGGCGGCGGGCGGCGCCCCGCCGTGGCGGGCGGGGCGCACGCGGGTGACGTGAGGCGCTCCGGGCATGGGCAGGTGCAGGAGGTGGCGGCGGCCGGAGTTGGGCCGGCGGTAGCGGCGGGAGAGGAGGAGGCGGAGGAGGAGGGGGCTCGGGCTCGGGCTCGGCCGGGGTTCGGGGACAGCCGGGACACCGCAGCGCCTCCTCTCCGCTCCTTCGCCCCTCGGGGACGCTCCCCCTCGCGGCACGGAGGGCGGCGGGCGCGGCGCGGCCATGGCCGAGGAGCCCAGCGCGCTGCCCTGGTCCATCAACAAGGATGACTACGAGCTGCAGGAGGTCATCGGTGAGCGGTCATCGGGGTTTGGAGGGGTGCAGGGTGCCCCTCGGATGTGGGGGTGTGAGTCCGCTGAGGGAAGGGGGGGGTCCGACCCCCCTTAGCTGAGGGGCATCCTGTCACACACCCCGCAAAGGAGTGGGACTGTGTGACTGCCCCCTCCCTCAGCCACGTGAGGGTGTGAGAGGGTCCGTTCCCCCACACTAAGCTGCGTGAGGGTCTGGGGGACCCCTCAGCTGAGGAAGTCTGTCCCCCCACTCTGATGAGTGTGAGGGTCTGGGGTACCCCTCAGCTGGGAGGGGTCTCGTCGCACACCCCGTCACTGACTGGGACTGTGTGACCACCCCCCACCTCTCCAGCCACGTATGTAGGAAGGATGCGAGAGGATCTGTCCCCCCGCCTTGCAGGGAACTCTGCGGGGCGTGAGGGTCTGTGGCACCCCCCTGCTGAGGCTGCTGCCCCTCGTCGCCTGTGTGTGGGGCCCACGGAAGGGGATGTGGGTCTGCCCCATTCCAGGAAAGGATTGCGGTGGTCGCGGGGGCAGCCCCCTGGCAGGGGGCTCGTCCCTGGCCTCTGCCTGCTCCTCTGGGCAGGGTCTGTGTCTCCTCGTGTTGGGGTGAGTGGGACGGGCTGCGCTTTGGAGGGGCTTTTCTTCCCACCCCGGTGTGGTCTGGGATGTGCTGGGCGTGAGGTGGTCAGCGGGAGTGAACTCCAGAGCTTGCGTGGGCTCTCTCCTTCTGGGGCATCCCCGTTCATTTTGGGGCGATCACACCTCTCAGCAGTTTCGGAGCCCCGCGCTGCTTTGGAGGGTTTGGTAGAGCCGCCGAACGAGCCTTTTATCCTGGGATTTTGCTGCTGCCGTGCATTTTCATTCATTGTCCTCAGCTCGAGGCCCCAGCCCTTGCTCTCTCCATTAAATGATTTTTTTTTTCCCTTCTTCACTCTCTCTTGGCTTTAAACTGCCCAGTTACCAAAGGCCTCCCGCTGTACTGATTTATTGGCTGTCTCGACCATTTTGTTGGGGTGTGTTTGAGGGATATATTGCTCTAGGGCGAGTGTGTGACACATCAGAGGTGGTGCCACAGGTGACTCTAAGGTCAGTACCTCCCGTCTCACCCTCCGGAGGCACGGAATGAAGCAGGAGGTGGCAGGGCAGGCTCTCGTCCAAAGGGTTTTAGGAAGGAGGTTAATTCTTTGAGTAATCTTTGTGGAGTGCTTTCATTTGAAGTTTCTAAATGACGTAGCACTGTCATGCCCAGGCTTTCCATCTCTGCCTCGTGGGGAGGCTTGTTTTCTGTTAAGGGAGGGAGAGTCTGTGAAAATGCTGTTTTAAGAGATTAAATTCTTAGCATTGTTTAAAAGTAGGAAGGAACTAAAGCTGTGGAGTGGGGGAAATCCTTCTGGAAATCTCTGTTGCTCTGTGGGATCAGGCTGTCCTCTCCTTCTGCTCAGAGGGAGCAGCAGTGCTTTAGGAAGGAGACCAATTCCCTGTAATGACAGGGAAGATGTAATCCTACAGACCAACCCTTTAAATCTCCTCTGGAAAATGTGCCCTGGGGAGGAGGATGCTCAGCCTCCCTGAGAAGCAGGAGATACAGGTGTGGGGAGGAAGGGGGAGAACATGCCACCCATTTCCTGGGGAAAGAGAACTGCATTTCTCTGTGTAGGAAATACTTCCTTTTCTTTTGAGAGCCTGCAAAGGGGTGCTTTGTGATGGCACAAAGCAAGGATTTGGACCTGAGTAATCAAGAATAGGAACGAATGCCTCTTTGTAGCTGGGGAACAGGGTGGGATGGGAACAAAAGGGAATGTAAATACACTTCTGCTCTTGGGAGAACTTACTGCTGGAGACGAACATCCCACAGCCTCAGAGTGTGAGGAGGAGCACAGACATGTGTTGTCTCATGTTAACTGACAGAACTTGGGGAGAAATCTGGAAAAAGTGTTTAATTTCTTCTGTATCTTTTCCCTGTCCCTCTGCAAACTGAGTTTTTGGATGTCGCCTGCTCACTGAAAGGTTGTGTTGGCATTTTGGCATGTGATGGAGTGTACACTGAGATGTGTATATTGCAAACATATGGTTTCTCTTTTTAACTTTCCTGTCCCCCGCCCCCCCTTTACTCATTTCAAACACTGGTGTGTCTGCCAGCGGCCTGGATGGAGATGTGACGCAAGTTTCCTAGCACGTATATGATTTGTGGGACAAAATGTCACTGTGTTAACTGAGCTGGACTGCCTTGCCTCCTGCTTCATGTCTCCTGTAAACCTCAAGGGTTTTTGGTTGGGTTTTTTTTTTTTTTTTCTCCAACATCTCATTTATTAACAAANCTCTCTTTATAACTGAAGAGCTGTAAAGGTCCTTCAGCACGGAACAAAGAGACGTTCTGGTATGGAAAGAGATGAACTGTGCACCGGTGCTCTTAAAGGATTTAACTTGTTTCCTGATGAAAAAAAACATTACTCTCAACATTTAGAGTAAATTTTGAGATTACCAGCTCAGCTGTTTTTTCACATGGAATAAAGGAAATCCATTTGTAGTCTAATTCTTTAATTTGTACTGATTTTATCTGAAAATAGCCATATGTGGCTTTTATTGGATGTGGATGGTTCCGTACCACTCAGGTGCAGGAATAGAAAAAGAGAGTTTCCTACCTGCAAAGAGAACCCGTACGGTAAAACTGCCCCCCTGATTCTGGCTAATACTATATATAAATAAAAATGATTACTCAGCACTGGGGATGACTCATGCCATTATAAAGGTATGGATTAATATCCATGTTGATTATGCTTAGTTAGTGTTAATAACTGCTGAGTAGCCTCCTTAGGCTTAAATAACTTCTAGTACGCTGAATCAAGGAACTTTGATCAGATGAGAACCTGATTTCATTTTAAAAAAGGATAAAATGCAGGTGAGGTAGAGGAAGCAATTTCAGTGAAACGTGCCCCCAGAGTAGTGAGAGTTCTGTGGGTGAATAGGGCCTTTGGAGACACTGCAATTTTTATCTAAAAAGCAGAATATAGTCTGTTGTGGTGGTGGTTGTGAAGGTGGTTGGTCTTCCGAGCGTGGATTGCATATAAATTACTGCAGTCTTCTTTTTGAAGCCTGAAAAAAATTCGACCTCATGCTGCTTGTGCTGATCAAATACTCACACATGTGGGTTCCCCTGGATCTCACAATTCCTCTTGGAAATGCTGGTAGCGGGAGTGAAGTTGGTTGGAACTGGGTCATTCTCATTTTGCTACTTTTTTGGAAAGATGAGAGCCGTGCTGACTGTGGCTGTTTGATTTAGGAGCATCCCCTTTGCTGCAAACAGCCCGTGCCAGAAACAGGAGATAAATTAGTGGTGGGAATGCTCCCATGCTCTGTTCCTGTGCCCTTTCTCCCCTGACAGATTCCTGTGCAGCGATGAGGACAGTGCAGGCTGCATGAACAGATGTGGTGGGAGTTTCTTATCCCATCAGAAATCAAGCCTAAATTGAAAATTGAAGTCACCATTTAAGGAATGATTAGTTTTTTTAATGACTGCGGTTTGAGTAGCTCTGGAGTTGGGCTTTGACTGTGAATATGTTGATCTTTTGGGGCTGAGTATTTGGATTTCTATCTGTGTTCATCCCAACCCTGCGTGGGAGAAATTTTTTTCGCGGGTACAGAGAAACTTTTTAGAATTAGAATATCTGCTCTCCCAAATTTTATCAAGATGTCCATGGTCATCTGTCTGGTGCTTGTGTAGTTGTCTCATGTCCTGAGAAAGCACTGCCATTGAAAAAGAGCAGCCTGGAGGTGCTGACCAGGAGCAATTTGGGTCTTTGGATGTAAAAACCAGGCTGGAAGGGCAGGCTCTTGTCCAGTGATAACGTTAGGGGTTGGGGTTTTTTTTTTTTTGGAGCGTGGTGTTCATTGCTAGCTGTGGTGCCTTGTGTCCTGGCTGCAGCGAGTTTCACACGCCTGATTATTTAAAACCCATTCAAGAAAAATGTTACACTGTACAAAATATAACTGCCTGAGCTCTAAATGCAGTGTTTAGGATTCAGTCTTGGTGCCATATGTTTTGTTTTAGCATTTCCTTGTGGATTCCCACTCCTCCCCCCCAGCTTTGCTGAGCAAAATTGATTCCTACACTGTATTCCCAGTATTCAGGCTGGTTAATTCATTTGAAGACTTGCTTTGTGTGCTCATTCTTTCCACATAAAGTTGATGGAAAAACCTTAGTTGTTTTTTATTACGTTAAAATGTCTATTAAATTGACTTTGGGCAAATGTAGATAAGTTAAAAAAATGTGTTTGTTCATAGTACTTGGTCTACTTGGGCATTGAAGTGGGAGATGCTCAGTACCAGTTTCTCAGCTGCTTGGATGTTGACAAATCTATCTTGTGTGATCCTGAGTGCAACAGAGTAGCCAAGCTACTCCTGCATTTAGGCTACCTTTCCTTTGGACACTTGACACATCTCATTTCTTTAAGACCTTTGATACCATTGCCCTGCTAGAATTAGAGCTGAACTGAGTCGCTTTTCACCCCTGGGGAGGAGAAAGCAAAAGGTGTTTGGTTGTGCGTGTGCCTTTGTTTAGTGCTTCTGTTGTCTATGCCCTGATAGGAAGGAGAACAAAATGCACAAGGCAGCAGAATGAGGACTTACAAAGCCAAGCAGTGATGAAGGAGGCTGGCTGGGAAGAATACATGGTTGTTAGCCTTGCCTGCTGGTTTGAGGGGAGAGCAGAGACAGATCCTGCTGCTTTCAGCTATTCTGGGATATTAAGGAAAAAAACAAGGTGCAGGGTGTTTCATGTGGAAGTAGTTCACACTTTCCTGGGGTTGGTTTCTATGTAGCAGCTGCTTCCAGTACTGTTAGGTACCTGGACCGATTAATGTTTAGCACTTCCATTTCTCAATAATCCATTCATATAGTTTCAGTTTAATGCAGATATCTTGGCTGATGCTGGGAATTGTGGCTGTGCTGTGCTCTTGAGCACACCTGAGGGGTGTACATGCTGCCTGACAAATGCATGCCTGGGAGGCTTCTTGCTTCTAATGCTGATGAAATCTTGAAGAGAATCAACTCTTCCCCAGAACGTTTGTCTATTTAAACTTGGCAGCATCTCTTTTCTTTCTGAGTGTTAGCGGCTTGCCCCCTAAGCCAGAGTCTGGAGATGTAATCTTTTAATAAAAGTTGGAGCTCTTTAAAATGATGGCAATAACACTTATTGCTAATTGTATTAGTGTGTTGCAAGACACTGTGTCTTGGTCAAATATTCTTGGAAGATTTCCCCAAAAATGGACGATATTCACCGTAAATCTCTGCAGCAATAAATTTAGCTGTGGACATGATAATGGAGTGCTTGTAAACTTGGTGTTATTAAACTTTCTTAATAGGGAGAGACAGACTTGAGAGCTTTGTGGGTGTAGAAGAATAGCTGTTGGAGCAGTGGAATTTGGCATTGCAAAATCTTTGAATATCAGGATGCTGGGGCTTTCCAGACAAGTTGAGCTATTATCCTGTGCTCCCTTTAGAATCAAACAACTGAGATGCAGATATGAAGGACTTGGCTCTTAAAGTTGCTGCAGTTTCCTGTGACTTCACCTGAGGGAGTTCAGCCTTGACATTTCTAAAAAACATGTGAAACTCTGTCTCTCTTCCTGGCAGCCACACGGGAAAGTCTTGGACACAGGGTTAGGTCCCTGGCTGACAGGCAGTCCAGGCTCTTAATCAGAAGGTCATTGCTCTTGGTGTGTGAGAAGAGATGGGGTACCTCTGGTAGGCAAAATAATGCATATACTAATGAAGGGAGCCAGACTAAGAGCAAAATCCAACTTGTCTGGCTTGAGTAAGACAAGATCACTTTAGCAAGTGCTGTAACTACAGCTGAATGGCAGCAGGGATACAGTTGCTTGACTGGTCCATGGTACTGAGTCAGAATTTCTCATGTCCCTTGTATGCATGAACATAAATGAAGGGACTGACCTTAGTGTGGGATTCTGTCAGCCCTAAGATTGATCCCTTAACTTGCCCGAGCATGTTGTTTGCCTTGAAACACTGCTCATGAGTGGGGCTTTCATGATAATCATCACAGCCTGCACATTCCTTGGTTTTAACCATATTAGGTGATCCTGTCACACTGTACAAGCAGGTAGGGATTTGTGGTGATACAAGTGCACAAATGAAAAATCCAGTAATTCTTTTCACAGCTACTCAACAGCTACAACAACCAGCAAAGTTTTTTTTCAAGTCCTTTCTCTCACCACTCCCCAAGGTTTTTAAAGATAGTTGTTTCCTGGTGTGCACCACTGTACACTGAATTTTTGCTTAACACAGATTTTCTTGTAATTAAGAGAAACTCCATCCTGGAAAAAATACTGGTGATATATCAGCCTCCATCAAACTAGATGCCTTGCCAGGATTTCTGAGACCTCTTTGGTTCTACACACTGGGAAGTCTGCAGAGATGACTGCCTTCCACTGTTAAAAGCTTCACAGATCCCATCCGTGAATGAAGTACAGAGTAAATTCAGAGCACTGATTCACTTTCTCACCAAATTACCATATTAGGCAAATCTTCCTTCCACCTCCCATCCATCACAGTTTTACACAGCTTGTACAGCATGCTTGTGAAACGACACCTTCAAAGTCTGATAACTCAGTCAAATTAAAATGCATTTGTGAGTGAATACAGAAAAGCTTTTCTGAATGAGGTTTTAATTTTTTGCCAGATTTCAATTTTCTGCTCCAACCGCTTTGTCTTGAGAGTTTGGGGAGGGGGAGAGAAAATATTCTTGTTTTCTTTCATTTCACTGCTCCATGCTAAACTGACTTTATAGCATTCTCCCAATGGATATTTCCTTTGGGCAGGAAATGAGCCTATGTAAATTCATTCTGGAAAGAAAAGGTACAAGCAGCTGTTAAAGAATAGTATGAATTGAATTACTTCAGTGATCGTCTCTTATTGTAGTAAATTCTCCTTGGGTTTTGCCAAAGTTTTACTGTTTTATAGTCATGAATGGTAATTTAAGGACAAACTTTACTCTTATTGCTAGCACCTTGCTATTAATAAAGCTGTGTGGGAGGATGCTGTTCCCATTTCATCCATCCACAGAGCTGAATTAAGTTAAAACAGCAGAATGAAAATTTGACCTTGAGTACCCACCTCACTTCTGGTGAGATCTGACTGAGCACGTGGCTTGTCCAGTGGTATCCTCTCGTGGCTTGTTGTGTGGAAGAATTGAAGTTGGCTTTTGTCTTAGAGCACAGTTAATTGACAAATTTTGCAGTTCATTAGAGGGGAGGGTGTTGTCAAGTAGGAAAATGTCTAAAAAACTCTCTGTGAATGTGGAATTGTGTTGAGGTACTTGTGGCAGGATGTAAGATTATTGCATTTTGGGGCAGTTCAACACATGTTTTGTAAAGCTGACGGTTTATTAAACATTGGATGAAAGCTCCATAGTTACTGTTGGACAGGTTGTGCATTTTCAATTTTGATTCAGTCTGAGTTAGGCCCTTGCTCATTTTCAGTCTTCAGGGGATTTTAAGTCCATTTCCTTAGGTTCTGGGGTTCATTCCAGCTCTTCTGAAAAGGAAGCCTTGAAAACAGTGCAGAGAGTATTGGAAAATGATGGTATTTGAGAAGTGAGAGAGCACATTAATGGCTGTGGGATGAGAGCACTTACAGACTATTTCTCTTAACAAAATTATGGGCTCAGTTGTGCTCTGAGCTGATACCTGTTCAGGTAAGTGGGGCAGCTGAAACTGCAGTTGAGAATTTCAGGCAGTCTCCAGCTTCAGGCAGGCAACACAATATTAGGTTATCCTGATGGCTTGAAAACTCATCTGTTAAAGACAACGCTTCTTGTTGTGGAGTAAACACCTTTACTGCAAAATCCACAGAGGTGGATTTCATGATATCAATTTTCAAAACAAAATCGGAAAGGTCCTGTCACTTATTTTGCTGAGACACAGAGTTAGTGAGGACTCCCAGGGTCATGGAGTTCAGTTCCCTGCTCTGGCTGATGCCAAACTGTATAATCCCTATACTGAATTAATGAACGCTTGTGCTGGAAATGGCACATGGGGGAATTACTGACACACGTTCTATTAAACACTCAAACCTCCTTGTGACCTTGTCATCCCTGGGTGAAACAGCTGCTTAATGGATTCCCCACGAGAGTGGGAAGTTAAGAATGCCTTGTCTTTCATAGCATGTAGCTGAGGCTCAGTGGTTTTCTTACACCACTTGCTTTATGTTCAGGCTGTATCTGCAAGGACAGTTCCCTGTGGAGGCACAGGAAAGCTGAACCTTGATGTTTGTGCTATCTCCAAACCTTAAAGGCATTGATACAAATGTCTCCAGTTTGTGATTCCTCGAGATCTACCAGTGGAAACTGAGTTCTTTGGAAACTTGATGTGTTATATGTCTTAACTTCCCAGGCCACTTCTTTGTGAACCTTTCTGTCTCTCACCATGCGAGGTAGTTAAAAAATCGTAAAGGCATGGGATCATTAAGATTGGAAAAGACCTTTCAGATCATGACATTCAGTCATTAACCCTCCACCACTGTGTTCACTGGTAAACCATGTCCCCAGGTGCCACATCCAGTGTTTTTTGAACACTTTCAGGCATTCAGGTGATTCCACCACTTTCCTGGGCAGCCTGTTCTAATGCCTGACCACTCTTTGAGTGAAGGTTTTTCTAATATCCCATATCAAGCTCCCCTGGTGCAACTTGAGGCCATTTCCTCTCATCCTGTCACTTGTTACCTGGGAGAAGTGACTGACTGCCACCTTGCTACAGCCTCTTTTCAGGGAGTTGTAGAAGGCAATAAGGTCCCCCCCAGGAGCACCAAGCAAGCTGAAAGGTGAAGCCATAAGTTCCATCCTTTCACTAAAGTAAAAATAGTCATTGAAGATGCCAGTTGCTGTCTAATAAATAGCTTGGTATTAACAGCTAATAAATACCTTGGTATTGACTCACAGCAAACTGTACTTCATTAGAAAAAGCACCTTGAGCATGAACAGTTTTCCTGTTGAACGACTCACCAATGCAAATCTTATTTGAACAGCTGAGGGGCCTGATGAACTGGCAACCTCAGCTCAGTTATTTGTCCAGATCCTAAGGCTCAGGATGGTTCTCATTACTCTTAGTTAAAGAATGTAATTTTTAACCAGTGGGCTAATATTGTGTGCTGAACAGACTAATAGATGCAGAAAATATTTACTAGATCAAGATATTTGCTGAAAAGAAACGATAATAGCCTTTGAGAGAGGATATATCTGATACTTAAAAGCTTATTTACCTAAAATAACCACGGTACTATCAAACATCTGCACTGTAAGCAGACAGATTGTTCTGTTAAGTGGAACTCCGGCCAAATAAAATATCCTCTACAGCTGACAATTACATTTGAGAGACAGAGTTCAGAGATAAAGATTGGTAGGGAAGAAAGGAGAACACTGGCTTGGCTACTGTACCAGTGCTGTATTTTGAGCCTTGTTAATACCTGATGACAGCCAGCATGATATTTACATTGCTGCATATACCATAAAGGCAACTGACAGTGATTAAAAGGGAAGGATGAACCTTCTCCACTAAAATTGCTGTGTTTGGAAATGAGATGTTTGAGCCTGCTTTCCATCGTGTAGAATTAACACTGCATAGCTGCAGTTCCCTTTAAATTAGCCAGAGATGTTGGCACCAAATCAAATAAATATAATTGGTTTCAAACTGAAAATCTAATTTAGGCATGCTAATAGCATCTTAAGTAAATGTGGCAGGTCACGCAGGACTTGTGTAACTGGCCCTTGGAGCTTACTGTAGTTACTGCCATGGGGAAAATGGTCTCAGAGGTGTTCCCCAAATCACCTGGGTACCTAGGACACCTGGAGGGTGTTTTCTTAAAAGCATGATGGGAATGTGTGCTAGTCTGGACTGATTTGGGATATGTGAGAGCTGCGGGAGGTTAGGCATACAGCCAAGAGCAGCACCCTCTGCCACCCTCTCTTCCATGCTTTGGTGTTTACAGTAGAAATGTTGGAGGAATATCAGATGGGCTGATGCTCCTCCCTGGTAATCCTTTTCTCTGCTGGTACCGTCTGTGGCCAGTGGCTTTTCCACTGGTCTGTTTTTTTTTCTTGCATCCCTTGCTCTGGTGTGGAGTCTGATGCTGGGGGGCTGCAGCTCTTTGTCATAGGGAGGCAGTGGAAAGCTTGCCTTGGCTGCCTGTGCTGTGGGCTGGTGCCTGCAGATGAAATCAAACAGCGAAGTGACCCGGTGACAACTTTGTCACATATCTTGCTGACATGCTTTGCATGGCCAACCCTATTCCTCGCCCTCTGTTCCAGTCCTGGCCTGTTTTATATTGTCAGGCTGACCGTTTTCTCTCCAAGAGTGTCACTTCCCTACTTACTCTGTGAGGATTCTCAACCTGAATGTTTGCCGAAGGTGGAAAACAGATGACATTTTTCTGTGTTCAGAAAGGATATTGAAAGATTTTTGAGAGAACAATGCGGTGTGGGGTGGGGTGAAAATTTCCATAAGACTCCCCTTCCTTTCTGCATAAACCTTGGCATTGAGTCATTTAGATTACAGTAGCTAACATCTCTCCAGCTTAGAAATCAATGCCATTTATTTATTTATAGTGTAGAGTTCAGTGGGGCCATGGGAAGATGTACCTAGCTGTGGGTATTGCCCATCAGTTGCTGATGGCTCTGAAAATAATACTGGACTTCTTACAAGTGATTGGATTTGGGTTTATATTACTTCCTCTGTGTCTGAGATGTGAATTAAAGACTTGGGCAATAAGTCTGCAGCATCGAGTGTTTCTGTATTGATGGACCACTGGAGGGAAGTGTGTTTAAACAAGTGCTGGCAGCACTGTGTGATCTTTGCTGGCTTATCATCCTTCTCCACTGTGCATGGAGCATTAGGAATCTTGAGAAATACATTGTCTTACATGGGCAGAAACCTTGCGCTCTGGACACGATGTGTGGTTTTCAGTGGTATTGTCAACTGCGAGAGCTCTTGTCAAGATGGTGAATAACTCACTGTCAGCAAGTTTATGTGCTGTTCAAATGTTTTGGCTCTATTTCTAATTGGACAGCAGACTCAAAATATGCCTCTCATTTTCTGAAATTCTTTGAGCATGCTTGATTAATGCTGGAATATCAGTTGTCTGTTGGACACTGCAGGTGCTGACATAAATTGAGCAAAGACTCTGAGGCTTTGGGAAAGACACATAATGGTGTCTTAATAACAGAAATCCCTTGTATTGTGAGTACTATTTGAAGTCTTTGGCCTCACAACTTGCACAGAATCTCAAACTACTTGAGCTCTGGTTGTACTAGAATAAATGATCAGAGAGCATTGCAAAGCAATACACCTGCAATTTAAATGAAACAAACAAATTCACGAGTGAAAACTGTGCTTTTTCCTGCTTCTTTCAATTATTCAGTAAAAGATCTAGACTGTAGTCATCAGATGTGCTGGTGTGAAATAGAAGTCACTTGTATTTAAGTCTTAATTTTCTGCCTGGACTTGTTACCTCCCCATCCTTGCCCTTTCTCAGGGTGTTGTTCAGCATGTGCCCTGTGTCTTACTGTACCTGCAGCCACCTTTGGCTTGAACCCAGCTGAATGTTCCCAGTGCTGGGTTGTGCTCAAGGTGAGCCTGAACGAGGAATGAACCTGCTGCATGCAGTGATGTGAGTTAGGCTGGACTGAAGGGCGGGGTGACATTTTGACATTGACCACACAGAAGCGCAAAATTTTAGAGTTATTTATTTAAACCAGGGTTGAGCTGTTAATCCTAAAGCCTTTTCATCAGAAATATGAGGGTAGCCACTGTCTTGTAAATGTGAGAGTTTGGCTGTTACGCTGCCTGCAGGACTTGCATGCACATAGTGCAGGTGTCTTCATATGTTGTGTGTACTTATTCTGTGATATGTAGTCTGTGGGGATTTCTGGTTTTCCTCCACCCCCCCCGTATAGGCTTTAAATTTGGCTTCCTCACAACTTTCCAGTTAAATCTGCTTTTGCTCTTTGCCTTTGCTTGTGCTTCTCTGATTTATTTCTTCCCTTAGCAAGTGTCTCTTTCCCTCCTCTCTACACAGGATCTTTCCATCTCTGCTGTAGATCAAACACTGCATGACTGCAGTTGAGAGAAGGTGCACCAAGTTAAACCTGGCCTCTTACTACCTCTACCAGGATTTTAAATAGGTGCTTGTGCTGTGGGTGTGTCACCTTTCAGCTTGTAAAGAAATAAATGTAAAGCCCTGGTTCTTCTCTCAATAGGAAATACTATTCATAGTAAATTTGTATTGGGAATGAGTGGTGGAAAGGTGTCTGGGAGCGAGCGTGGCTGTGCTGGCGCAGCTCTGGGAGCTTCCTGGGGGTAGGTGCATGTCTGCACTCCTGTGTTGCTGTAAGAGGAGAGCTGTGCTCAATCTGGTGATTTTGTAACTTTTTTGTGTCCTGGCCATGGATTGCTCTGCTGCTACTTCAGTTTCCCACAGATCTCCCAACCAGGCACAGAGCAAACCCAGCTGAATTCTCCCTGACTGGTTTTGCTGCTGCTCCCAGTGTCTCTAACAGCAGTACTCAGAGCCAGCTTGCTGCTTGGGCTTTCTCTGAGCAGTGCTAGAAGCACCCAACTGATCCTCTTGCTGATTTGGGGCCGTAGCTCCACTTCTAGAATTGTTAACACTCTTCCTGCAGTCCCATGCTGAGCAGATGATACTTTGCTGTGAAAGCTTTTTTCCCCTCCACGGGTAAGCAGACTTTTTGCCCCCTCTTGGACAGTACTAGCAGTATGTTTGTACTAATGCTGTTTGTAGCTGTTGTTTTAGATTGCATCTTCCATTTTGTAGTACGAATGTGACCTGTAGTGGGGAGACGGCTTGAAAAACATATTCAAGGACCGTTAACATTGCATTACTTCACTATTCCTGAATCGTGGGGCTTGTGCCAGCAAGACTTTGACATCCAGTGGACTCTTGTTACCAAGTCCTGCTTGGGGAAAGGAGTATTCCCACCCCATGCTGAGTTGGCTGGAAACTCGAGAGTGGGCTTTTTTTTTTTTTTTTTGCTAGCTTGTTTTTAGAAGCAGTTCATTCTTTGCAAGAGGTCTCTTCTCACCAGAAGCCTCAAATGAGGTGCAGAAAATAAAGGCATCACTTTGCCTTCATAGCACATGCGCCAAACAATGCAAGATCAGTCTGAATTTGCAATCTGGTATTTAATTCCTGGTTTAATTAGATCTGTATTTGCCCTGTGCTCTGTAAGAACGCCTAAGAAGTTCTATTCCCAGTCTTGTAACTTCTTGTTTTATTGCTGTATTGTCCTTGGAATGAGTAATTAGAGCAGGGCTCCCACAGCTCTGTGGCATGAGGCTGTCAAAGAGTTGAGGCATCCAGAGATAGAGTGAGCCTGCAGAGACACGAATACCGAGCCTCAGCTGTAAAGCATTAAAGGTCTCCTGGCTTTTGGGGTACCTGGAGCCTGAAAGTCATTGCTTGGTCCAGAGCAGCCTTGCAGGGAAGTGTTTTGTGTGCATTGTTCATAAGAGGAAAACCCGGGGGCACAATTATAAACAGAGCCTGCGTCACGAGCGGCTTTCTGGCACCGCACTCCAGATAGTGGAGGATGGATTCCAGATCTCGCTTAAAAATAGAGAGGTCGTGTGTGTGCAGGGAAGGGTGGAAGCGCACAGGGCAGGGTTGTGCAGAGGTGTTTGGCTCAGTGTGGCCTAATGCTGAAGGAGATTTGGGAATGTGACTTACGGGGGCAGGTGTGGAGAGCTGCATTTCTCCAGCCTTAACAGAGTTGTTGCTGTCTGCAGCTATCTAGTCGGAAGTTCTAGGAGATGAAGCTGGATTCTGTAGAGGTGCATGGTGAAAGACCAAGGTTGGGAGCAAAGCTGGGAGATCTGATTAGTTAGCAAGGGGGGGAAAAGGTGTACCACGTGGCTGGTCAAACACAGAAACAGCCAAAAAGGTTGTAGAAATACTTCTTGTTAAAGAAAATTCAAACTAGACTGAATTCAGTGCTGAGGAACCTCTTCTAAGTTGGGATTTGATCCTGCTTTCAGCAGGAGGGCGGACTAGAGGTTCCTTCAAACCTAAATGGTTTGTAATGTTCATTTGATCCTGGGAAAGAGTATTTCCTCTGCAGAGGGTATTTGATACTGCAGTAGGATAAGGACTGATGCTCCAAGACTATTATGGAACATGTTCCCTGTTGATTGTAACAGGTTTGTGAGCAGCTGAGTTACAGTGAACTTTCACATCTCCCAGGGTGCCTGAAGTAAATTTAAAGCTGGGGCAACACTGTTTTGTGAGTCCTCCTTCCATGTAACTGCTTCGAATCCGTATTGCACGTGGTCGGAGAATACTATCCTAGAGCCAGGACTTGATGCTTGTCTTGTGACTGTTTGGCACGACTGTTCCATTGCTTAAGCAGATCTCAGCCAAGAGGATCTCTGGCTTCAATTGAATTTGCCTGGGGAAGAGGCATTGGTGCAATTCTTCCCAGTCTTACTGGGAGAACTGCAATGTCCTGATGTGGCTGCAGAGATTCAGTTAAATTGGAGACAAAGTGTGTAGGAACATGCTGTGTCCTCTGGTCAGTCCCCTGTCTTTCCACTCCTCCAATTAGCCTTGAAATAATTGGTTTCCATTAACTTCAAGAGAGATCTCAGAGGGTTTGTCTTTATTTTCAAAAATGGAAGCTTCATGTAAGCTGTGCAGCTGTAGAAGAGATGGTGTCCAGTGTGCCTTAAAGGCTGATGCTGGGCTTTCATGGGGAGTTTGTCTCAACTTAAGGAGAAGTTCAGGCTGGATCTGTGGGTGCTGAAGGTACAGGGAGCATGGATCCAGGGGTCTAGAGGAGATAATCTGAAAAATCAGGCTTCAGTAACTGAATGCTAGGGGACTTTTTTATTTGGGTTATTTTAATACTTTAAGCAGTTGGTTTTATTTCAGAAAGAGCCATTTAATCGTAGAAACATGAAAGAAGCAAGGGTTAGAAAGGGTATGTTTTCCTCTTAAGGCGGTGTTTTCTAAAGTAGGTCGTGACCCTCTTATGCAGGAATTTTGCAGCTGCTATCCTAGGGGTTGGAATCATATCTGAGAGCCTACAGAGGCAAAAGCAGAGGGTATTAAGCAGATCCTAATACCCATTTGGGGTCTCTTTCCTCCCCATCACCCTTCAACAAAATGATCTCCTGCTTTTCAGGAATAAAGCAGCTAGCATTTGGCTGTGCCCGGTTTTCATTGTTTTGCTAAGCCATTATGTTGGAAGAGATTAACCAGGGAGCAAATTTTCTCCGAAAGCTGATCTTGAGAGAGGCGGGGGGAAGAGCCTCAGCGCTGACCTTGATCAGAGTGTCTTGAGGTGGGGAGTGAGCAGGAGCCCAGCACAGGAACACTAACCCCGTGCTGCCCACGACGTCAGGACTGCAGTTGGCTCTGATTGCAGCGGATCTGTGGCTGCTGGGACAGTTGCTTTGTCCAAGTTGTGCTACCCTGGCACAAGCTGCCTTTGGGGTTTTTCCTCATTGAAGGCTGTTCACAGCCCAGGAAATCTCTTCCCACTGCTCCCCATATATTTGTTACCTGCTCTTAAACTTCACAAAACTTCCTTGATGAGCTTTTTCTTCTTCTCTCTGTTGGTGTCATCTCTCCCTATGCTTGTTTTCACTTAGGAATGTGTTCAGCATCCTCGCTGCAGCTTGTCTCCTTTCTCTTTCTTGCTACCCTGGCATTTAATAAAGAAACTGTGTGGCTGCAAAGCCTGAAGTGCTTGTGTTACCATGTTTTCTGAACTCTCCAAAGAAGCATGGAAGCCCATCTTTGTTTGGTCCCAGAAGCACGGCACGCTGCTGCTGCCACCAAAGAGCAGCTTGCTTGTGGCACATCGTGCTGCAGCTTGGCTTAATCCTCGCTTGATACGCTTTTGAGATTTCATTGTTTCTCTATAATTAGTGCTACAGAGGAGCTGAAAGAAATGACGAATTAGCGGGAGAGGGGGGAGTGGGGAGAGCAGGTGGTGATCGAACTAAAGAGAGCTGCCAGAAAAGTAGGAGCAGCAGGGAATTAAATGGGAGGAGTCTTGAGTTCATATGATTCTCTGCCATGTGCCCAGAAGGATTTAGTTTGGGATTTCATTACTGTTCAAATAATGCCATACACTCATAACAGATCGGGTCCCTGTAGGCCGAGGCATTGTCCAACACTTAGTGAAAAGCAGTTTTTGCCCTGAAGTCCTAGTGAGCATTGATCCTGCAAACTCGAGGACTGGAAAGGAGCTGTAGCATGAGTGGTCCTGCTTTTAATTAGGCTGTATCTATTGTTTCTGGTAGTAACATCCTGAAAGAATAAAACACAAAGCTATTCTTTGTGTGGTGACTTCTATAAAGCCCTGGACTTCATCTTGTGAAGGATTTGGTTCACAGTAGTGATGTTGCATCTGGATTGTAAGAAGCACCTCTGCCGGTTGTGCTTACACAACTGGGTTGAACTGTCAGAGAAATCCTGGGATGTTGTGCTGTGGGGGGAAGCAGGAGTATGCTGACACAACTGAGTGTCTGAGATGTCCAGAAAGAGTCTTTGAACACAGATACCTGTGCTGATGAGGACAGGTAGCTTTAGAGGTAAAAATACACACTGAAAAACTAACTGAGGAGTGAAAAGGGTTCTGTGACAAGACAGTCCTCTGAGGTGCACAGTCATATATTCTTCCAGCATCTGGTTTGTGTTTTCAACCTCTATTGCTATGCACCAAGACATCCAAAGAAAGAAATCATAATACCGGTGCTTTGAATGTGTCAGCAGCAACATTTCTTCTGGGATCTAACTCTTTCCAAAGAAATGATACAGTGTTTGTTTTTTGTTCTGACTTCGAAAAGGCTATTGCTGTAGGGAGACCAGCGATGCTAGCAAGTGCAAACTCACTTTTGCCTTTTGTCACCACTTCTGTGTGGTCTGCTCTCTTTGTCTTGAGCCTTTTACTTTTTTTCCCCGACCAAAGAAGCAGCAGAAACAAAACAAGAGAAGCAGGTACTGGATGGAGAGAGTAGGTCAGTGCTACCCAGGATTCCCAGTGAGCGGGAATTTATTTGTGCTGGGACTGCTGCTTTCACGCTGAATTCCTGCACCTGCTGGGCAGAGTGACTACAGGGAGTGTATGTGGAGATTTGCTTTTGGGGTGTTTGGCCTGTTCTTAACGTTGTGTATTTCAGCCCTGCTCCTGGCAGTCTAACCAAACTCTGCTGTCAAAACCTCCCCCCCTTGCTCTTTCTGAGCACTTTCTGTTAAATATCTGCATAGACCTCTCCATCATCTGTCATTTGCTCAAGAACATGCTTACAGCACTCAAACTTTGTTTTCAAAGCCCCTTGTATATATTCTTGCTGTTATTGCTGTCCTTTTTCTCATAACTTTGTTTTGCCTTGTGCTATGAATAGTCTCTAAAAAACAATATGTGTGCGAGTAATAAATGGCCTCAGTCTTGAACTTCTTAAAAACCCATTTGCTTTGTGAAATAATAAAGCTTTAGCAACCATAGCATTTTGTGTTCTGCGCACTTTTGCCTTCTGCCATTAAAATATAAGCTCCTGAGTACAGGGAGTCCTGGCAAGCTGATGCTGTTGTCCAGGGTGCACTGGCCATGCCATATAAAGTGAAGTCAAAGTCCTGTAGCTCCACTGTAGCAGGTACTGGTTGAAGATTAGAGGAGCAGAGTCCCACAGTTCAGGCCTTTTCAATTTATTTCAGTGTGAGTCAGAATGGAGCATTTTTCCTGCATCTTTCAGGGCTGGGTTTCAAGCTCTTTCCCCCACCTGGAACTTTATTTGAGTTGGTACAACTTGGTGTGAGAAGATTCTTGATGGTGGTTGTAGGGAGCTTCAGTAGCTTTTGTTTAAAGATGCAAGTTTTTGCCCCCAGTTTATGCGAATGTACTAGAAAAAAAATCACAAAGCTTGCAAAAATGTGCTTTACCTGAATTGCAGATTCTGGAAGTAGTTTTTATAGTGTTAAAAATAGGAGAATCTGCTGAAATAGGTGTGTTACTCCAAAATGCAGAATAGTTGTTCTCATTTCTCCCAGCCCAAATGGGCTCAAGAGTTATGCCTGGGAAAATAAACAAAATAGCTGTAGGTTTATTTTTATTAGCATTTTTTAGGTATTGGCAATAGGAACTTTTGAGCTATTTTCCACATATCCTACCCCCTTTTTTATTAATTTGGATTTACTCCTTTCCAGTGAAGTGTGTAAATGTGAGGAACCAGGATGAAGGTAGAAAGTAAAGCAACAAGGTGTCCTATTGATGAGAGGTGAATGTTTCAACAGCTTCTGGAGGCCAACAAAAATGAGTGTAACATCAAATAGATTTTAAGTCTCAGTACTGCAAACTCCTCATGTCAAAGGATATGATGTTCCTGAGCACTTTAAATCCAGAACTCCCTACCTGTAGCAGTCTGAAGGACTGTACGTTAAAATGTGGTATTTTTTTCCCTACTGGAATTTAAATGTTCTCTGGTTGCGGTTTTCAACCCAGAAACTGAGGCAGTGTGAGAGCTGGAGCTGAACCTGCTTGAATGAAACCTACCTCGAATCTTTGCATAAAATGAGGAGAGATGAGAACGGCAATTAGTGCATAAAAATGTTTGAAAAATCTCATTGATGTCCGTAGCAGAGAGTGGCTTGTTGTGACACTTTAGATGAACACATCAGGTTAAAAGTCTGTGTGAACCCAGTTGCATCTCTTTTAAAAGTACATAAGTAGAATCACTCTTTTATAAGGAAGCTGGAATCTGGAGAGGGTTTTTGGTCTGCAGAGCTGTAATGATCCCTGGAGGGGATCATAAAGATCCACTTGTTTTCATTCAGTTGGCCCAGCACTTGGATGTGGCGGCTGAGCCAACCCATGGAGCTGCACAGTGGAGAGTGCCTAGAGGGCTTTCACTGGATTTTTACCTGGCTCTGCTGTCTTTACTATCTAGCACTCAGAATTTTGTTGTCTGGCCTCCCTCCCTTCCTGCTGAAGTCCATGAGGTGTTGGTAACTCTCTCTTTTTCCCCCCAGGGAGTGGAGCGACTGCGGTGGTCCAGGCAGCCTTCTGTGCTCCGAAGAAGGAGAAGGTGGCGATTAAACGGATCAATCTTGAGAAGTGTCAGACGAGCATGGATGAACTCTTGGTATGCAATCAGAATTGTCCGGGGAGTTGGATTTCAGTTATTTCTGAAATACCTCTTTGCCAAGTGCCTTAAAACCTTTCTTGAGGTGGGACGAAGGTGAGGGAACTTGACTGAGTTTATTGGAGGCAGCTCAGTTGTCCTGGTTGTGGGACACGGTACTTAAAATGTTAAAAAGATCAACTGTTGCAAAACTTCAGACTGTTTGTTTAGAGCTCAGCACTTCGTATAATCCCTTTGTTTTGAACTGAGTTAATGTGCAAGTGTGAAGCTCAGCTGTACCCACAAGAGCTCTGAAGTTTGAGGGGGATCCAGGCCTACATGCTTTCAGAACATTTCAAATTTAAGGGAATGGCTTCACTTTCTTTTCCTTTCCTGCAGTTCTTTACATTTTTTTCTCTTCACCTGTAAAGAGAAAAACTGAACGAATTAGCTGTTGTTCCTAATCTCTTTCTGGTACTGACGCCAGCTAAAGGAATCACTGACATATTGCAGGCTGCCGTATGGAAACCCCCGTAATTCTGAGTTCAGGACAGGAGACAGAATCCTTTGGAGCTATAGCTCTGTAATTTTCTGCTGCTCTGTGCCTCTTTTCTCAAGGTTATCTCAATGAAAAACAGATTTTTGCAGTAGCTGTGATAACTGAAATTTCTCTTTTCTCATCTGGCTCCTATGTCGATGGGCTTGGTTTTCTTCTCTTCGTGTGTGACCTGGTGCCTCTGCAGTGCAGTGGTTGTCACATTCACCTCACATCTGGAAGGTCTCTGAATTTAAACCAGGTAGAAATAGATATTCCTGTGAACGTTGAGGTGTCTCCACTAAAATGAGAAAGCTCTCTGGGGCAAAGCTTTCCACAGTAAATACTGGCATTACAGAGATGAGACTTGATACCATCTTTTCTTCTAAAGCAGCTCTCTAGGATTTTAATAATACTACTTTGTCTGTCTGTCCACTTGCATCTCGACAGCTTCTGTAGTTTACCTCAGGCACTTGTTTTGGTGCTTGCAATTAGAAGGTAAAACAGAGATGGAATTTGGGAGTCCTGCTACCGCTGCATTTGTGCAATCTTCAGCAAATCACCTGAACCACAGTGTCTAATGCTATTTTTGTCATTATAGGCATCTGCAAATCTGCCCCGGTAAAGAGGAAAGGCTCCATTCAGTCTGTCACATTTTAGCCCTCCTGTGGAGGGTTGCGTGTAGGACTCAAGATGGCCTGTGTTCAAATCCTCTTATGGCTCATGCTAGTGTAGGAGTTCAAGATCTCTTCTCCCAGTTGGTCTTTTTGTCCTTATACCAACCCTTGGTATCCTTTTCAAGCCTTTTACGTGGTTGGTCCCTACTACCCTGCCTCAGTGGTATTCCTGCCTGCATTGTTAGGATGTAGTAATTGAGACTGAGTCTTTGAGTAATTGCCAGTTCTGGCTAAAAAGTGTTAGGTTCAGAAAGAGATGCTGCAGAGATTTGATGTGTAATTTTAGATAAGTACTTCTAATTGCATATTTTGAGTCTCTGGCTGACCTGTTCCTCACAATGATTTTTCCTGTTATGGGTAGGCCTGCAATGTATTGCTTTTGTCAGCTCTCCAGAGCTTCCAGTTTTGTGACCAGATCCAGTGTTGGTCCTTCCCTGGGCTTGGGTATGCAGCTGTAAATATTCTTGAATTTAAAAGTCATGGAGAGGTGGAGGGGCACAAAGATGGTTCTGAGCTGTAGCAGCTTCCCAGGGCAGGGGTTGCTAAAGCAGATGTGTTGCGTGAAAAAGTGTTTTCCCTAGATTTGTTTTAAGTTGGCAGTCTGTTGGATCACCAATGTTGTTTGTCAGTGCAAGAGCCGAAAGAATGGAAGTCCCTGATTTCCCAGCTCTGTGTGCTCTTACCTTCACTTCTTTTTATCTTGTTTCCATATCTGCTTCTACCCTAAGGTAAATATTCTCAAATTTCTTGTAGTCTCCCGTCATGGCAGTTTTCCCAATTAGTTCAAGTAACTTTTTAAAGCAACTACTTCTTATTGCAGGATTGTGGTGTTCCCTCCCCACCAAAAAAAAAAAAAAAAAAAAAGGTAACTGTAGATGGTTGCAGGTTACAGTTGCTTTAAGAAGCAAATGCAAAGACAAATATGATTAATTCATACTGGGGTATGTTATGCCCTCTCCTTGCTTTCTCCTCTCCCCCTGTGCAGTTAGAATCACAAACCGGGCCTTTCGTGAGCTCCATTATCCTTCTGTTGCTCTGAAGGCATTTGAGCACAACAGTCAGCTTATGGTGAACTGTGCTTTCCTGCCTGGGGTCAGGAGAGTGCTCTTGGGTTACAGCACTGCCCACTCATTGGGCAGTGTGATAGCAAAGGGAAAATTGTGCTTAAATTATTTTATCATTTTTGTCTACAGTGCCTCAAACCTGTAGACTTCTCTGTTGAAGCAAGCTTCCTTCATCCCAGAATCTGCCTAGCTAAGAGGGTAGAACAATGTCACATTGCTTGTGAGAGGATAGAGAGACCAGCAAACAGTTCTGCCATCCTTAAGAAGATGATCTGGTTCTTGTGCACCTCTTTCAATGTCTGTGCTGCTTGGTCACTGGCACTTCTACTTCTTGGGATGGAGGAGAATAGGAAGGTTAGTTTGCAGTGGGAAGTGCAGAGTAAGTGGCTCTATCACCAGCTGGATGGATGAGTGGCCTTGAGCTTCCTTTAGGCCTAGCAGGTGTCCAGACATGAGGAAATCTTGGACCACGTCCTTGCTTTGGAGATGCCGTGCTTAGAGTAAGTGCTATGACTTGGCTCGATAAAGGTATTGATCTTGATCCCTTTATCTCAATATACATTTGAGCCGTGTGGGTGGTCAGGAATAAACTGCACACTTTGCATAAACTGTGTGACATTCTAGGTTAATGCACTGGACTTATTTATTGCTGCTATGGGGTATGGAAAATGCAGGAAGGCCCAGTTTTGTTGAATCATGAGCCAGCCAAGTCAAGGGCATTCAGTTCTTCTGCTGAAGTGCTAATTGCTGTAAAGAATGTAGACAGCAGGAGTAATACTGTGCAGAGATATGCCTTTTTCTAACCCCGCTACTGAATTAGGTGATGTTCGTCAGGAATTTATTTCCATGCTTCATTTTATGTTTTTCCATGTACATATATTTTTGAATGCTCCCAGATCTTTGCTGGACTGCCTGTGGGATTCAGCTGAGAGGGAAATACAGTGTAGCTTATAGTGATTCTTGCTCTGGGGTGTGACTGGGAGTGGAGTGTAAGGAGGGGTGGTCAAATACAGTGTTGTCTACAAATGATCTTCTTGATTTATTACTGAAGTGGAATTTATTCAGTTCCACTTTTTATTGGTCTTGCAACCTGCGGTAGTTAACAACCACACTGGTGTGGGTTTGCAAACAGTCTGCTTGCTCATGTGTTGTATTTCACAGCTGCACGCCATTCAGTGCTGTGTTTTGCTCTTACTCTTTTCCATTGTGGGATGCTGGTTGCTTTGCTGCTTTTGCCAATCCTTGAAACAGTGCTGTAACATCTGCCTCAAAATAACCATGCCTCCAGCCTTTTTTCTTGTATAAGTGTTTTCTTGTTTTAAAGAATTACTGATCTAAAAGGCCTTAAATCCCCGCTCTGTCCTATAAACTGTGCTTCATTTTCATGCAATTAAAGCTGAGTTTTCTTTCATCCAGATGGAGACTTTTTTCTCCATGAGTAGCAGATGACGTGGGTTGTCAGCTTAGCAGTTACCAGGAATGTTGAACAGCAGAGAGGGAAACATAAGCTATGGGGTATTTCACAGTGGGCTTTCCCAGCTAGGGGGAAATGCTGCTTGCTTATTCCCTAAGATGATTCAACTGGAGACAGGCTCAGGAAAGAGCATGGGAGATGTGGTGTTGCTGTTCCTAGAAAGAGATTCCAAATTCTTCCTACTCCGGAGACTGATTAGGACTGGGCCTGACAGGTCTGCACACAAAAAGTGAAGGTACTGCTCTTTCACTGCTATGGCCAGAGGGCAGTTAAGGAGGCTGAGGGAACAAGTTGAACTGCAGTTAAACAGAAATGTCCTCTACAATTTCATGGAAATAACCCGGGGAACTTGCTGCCAATAATACAGAGATCAAACATTGCGTGAGATTAAATAAATCAACCTATAGTTGAGAAGGTTAAATTAGATAGGATTTTAAAAAAGGATTATGAACTCCCCTGGTTTAAAGCATAAGCCAACTGTTAACTGCTCAGGCTTAGTCAAAAGTCTACCCTCTGGGCAGGTAATTGTGTAACTGCTTTTTATAGGGTTTTTACACCTTCTTTTGAAGACTTGGACAGGATATTGAACTGCCTTTGATCTGAGAGAACATTTCCTACAAGTGGATTAACCAGACTACAGGGTTGTTGGGAACAAAGCAGCAGATTGCTGTGGAAGTAGTACAGGTGTTTCACCCATGCCTGTCATCTGATGGGAATTGCCGCTATAATGGCATATGTAATTCCATTTCCAGGCCTGAGGACCATTACACTTACTCCAGGGGAAAAAAGTCCCCGAGGTCAGTGCCAGGGAATTTTATGTATGATACATGGTTTCTGCATGGTTATTTGATCCTCTGTGTTATATGTTGAGATTGCAGTTTGAGACTTAAACCTATGCTGGGTACAACTTCGTTGTATTGTTTATCAAAGCAGCAACAACAGAAGTCTTAATTACTGGACTGGTTTAGGTTTTGGTTTGGTTTTGTTTTGGGTTCTTTTTGTGTAGAGCTCACTGTGAACATCAGGATTAACGGTGGGTGAGGTCCTGCACATAGAATGTCTTCCTTCACTTGGATGGGATGAGCATGAGATGGTGCGTGTAAAGAGCTTTAGAGAGTTTGCAGCTGTCTGTGGGCACTAATCACATTGAAAGCATTGTTGAGCTGTAAGCACTGGCTATTGATCTGAACAACTGTAAGGGTCAGTAATAGGTTAGTTGGTGATGTGGGTAAAGCTGGCTTGCTTGCATCTGTGAGAGGAGGCAGTCACTTGCCTATTTGCTTTTGGGCTGAAACCAATAAAAAATGACCATGTAGGAATTGCTACACCACGACAGTTTATAAACACCTGCTTCCTTCAGTACTTTTTCACTGATGCTGAAGACTTTGAAAGAGGGAACAACCACTGACTGAGGCTGAAGAGTAGCCATTAAAATGGGCAACTGCTGAATGACTTGCCATGGGACTGTTTTGTTCCCATCACTGAAGATAACTTAATGGATGAAGTGTGTTTATCCCTTTCAGAATCGTTTCTTTTCCACTGTAGTTCTAGGACTAATCTAACCCCTCTTTACTCATGCCAGTTTAGCTCCTGTAGCCACTTGAGGCAAGGAGTTGAACTGGTTAATCCAAGGAATGGGAGTTGAATCAGAATCTCTGATTTTGTGCTTTTCCCCCAAGTTCTTAACGTTTCTTGAGTTAATTTTGGTAGAAGAACATGTTTGGTTTTTTATTTTAGTTATGTTGCCACCTCAAAAGGCAAATGAATTATTGTCAATTTTACAACCTTTTAGCTAAACGGTTAAAATTTCACTTGGAGCAAAATGTGAATGGTTGTGGCTGCCTGTAGGACTGGAGCTCTAAATCCTGCTTTAAAAGGATGAAGAGCAGCTTTAATGCCTTATCTCTCAGCTGAAGTCTTGTGATAGAAGATCTTTGCCAGCCATACTTGAAGCATTGGTGTTTTCAAGAGGTGATCACATCTGACCTGCTTTGATTTCTGCCCCAGCCATGCTTTCCCTCCCCAGGTCTCTTATGGTTGTGATTGCCTTCAAACAAGGTAGCCAAATTGACAGCTTTCTGGACTCCTCTGAAGTTGCAGGTAGCTGCATGAAAGCACTCTGCTGCTGTGCTGTGTCTCTTGAGTTCATGTCAACATGTAGGAAGTAAAACTAAATAAAGCACAATTTTTATCCCTGTATTTGAGAGCAAGTGCCTCTGAAGCAAACCTCAGGGGCAGATAAACACAGAGTAAAAGGTGATGAAGTGAAGAGAAAATACCATTAAGAAACTTGAGCTGGTAGCTAAAACACAGCCTTACCTGCTGCTAATAATTCAAACTTCAGTTGTGTGTCAGTGGGCAAATAAGCCCTCATCCAGAATAGGAGATCTCCAGAAGTATGTCTGACTTACAGGAGACTAATAGGTTGTTTATGATTCTAGATTATACTTCACTGCAGTTTTACTGCTGTTTTGCAAGCCTTGAAATGCTTCTTTTATTGCCTGTAGAAGTACTGAAAACATTTGTCAGAACCCTTAATGGAAGCCATGGAGGCATTTAGAGCTAATCCCAGTCTATTTGCTTTTGGTATTTGACAATACAGACATTTTTAATATCTCGCCCAGGGTGAGCATGTAACCATTTCCAAACCATTGCCTGTGTCTAGACATGTTTTTGTCGGGAATTCATTCTCCATAGCTGAGCAGAAAGCAGAGCAATTTATGGGAATTGGCAGGAAGGCTGTCTCTCATCACTGAAGCCATGGAGTGTGAGGGGTGTTGGGTGGAAGAGCTGCTTATCACCCTCTGCATCTATGGATGGCGTGGAGGTCTGTATCAAATGACCTGTGGCTGTTGGCAGAGAGAGAATAAAGCAACTATTCCACCTTAAAACTTGTATAGAGCAGCCCAAATAAATTATTACAGAGGTGTGGAAATCACTGAGATTTTTATTGGTGGTCTTGTAATACAGTTTTGATGCTGGGGAAAATCTGGGAAGCATAATTGTAACTCGGTTACCTGGGGATAGCACTCTTATTAGGGAGCTAGGAAGAGGAAACCTTTGCCTGCTATGACTTTGTTGTGTTTGAAGAGCAGCAAACTCTCCCAAAGGTTTTGGGACTAGTATTAAAGCTGTGCTTCCTACACACAGAATGGCTGTTGCTGCATTTTATCCCTCCTCCTGTAAGTGTGCTTTTGAGCAGAGCTGCCCAGTGATCCTTGCGTGGGATTCCTGCTTTAGCTACAGCCCTTCAGCCCCTGTATTTGTACTGCTGGAGCAGACTGAGTATGTATGACAGAATTGGCTTGGTTTCAGTTACACCAGGAAGCATTTTAACCACAAAGCCCCTATGATTTGCCACTATCACTTAGAACAATTGTATGGGTTGCGCTTTCAGGATGTTGGTACCCTCTGTAGGGGAGAAGAGGAACCAAGCTTTGATGTATCCAGTGTGGGATTAGCCTAGAAAACTGCTGAAAATGAAACTGGGGGTTTGTGGGTGGGACAGAAAGTCTGCCTGGCTGCTGCTCCTTCTGATTGGTAATAATGTAAAAACACTGAAAATCGTGGGCTGTGATGCAATTAATAATTCAGAGCTGTGCTACACTGTGTGAGAAATGGATTAGTCTGCCTGTGTTATACATCCACTGGCTGACAGGGGTGTTTAATCGCCCAGATCAGGTTTGTGATTATTTATTTTCCCTCTTTATGCTTTGGTGCACATGACAGGCTTGAGCTTTTTTTTTCTTTTTTTTTTAGCTGTGCTTCCCAGCCCAGGGAGCAGATTGTGGTCGTGAATGAGAGAGGAAATTCTTCAAAAATAATAAAATGGTAACTAAGTGTCATGGAATACCTGAAAAATTCTGAAGTACAGGGCTTTTTAAATGGCAAAGTTCTGATCCAGGTCTGGGCCCTTAAGTAAACTTGGTCCAGGCTTTGTCTCATTGCCTCCTGTGCTCCAGTAGGATACACAAATATATATTAAATATGCAGTGTTTGTATATATTTCTCATATTACTCACTTGATCTCCCAGGGAATCTCTTCAAAATATTTTGAGCAGTCTAGCTGAGAAAATATAAAACCAGCTCCTCTAGATAATTTCTGAGAGTGGTGGATTTGGGGTAGGTCTGGCTGATGCAATGGGTTACCAGTCCTGCTTGCTGCTTTCTACCTTGGTTTCCTCTGGTGCCACTCATGCTCATGTGGTATATTTTAATTGTCAGAGAGAACTAGAGAGAGCCACGGAAAACCCCAAAGCTGCTGCTTTATTTCCTTTTTGAAAATGACTTGACACAAGTGAAAGTTGCAAGGAAAGGAGCTGGAGCTGTCAGAGTAGGCAGAATATATTGTTTTAGGCTGTATTTATTTTCACAGAGTGTTTTTTAGTCAGAGTATACTACATGGAGATGAATAGCTTATTCCTCACTCTTCAAATATGCTTTCCTGTTTAGAAGGATTCTTCTTTAATCTGCTTGTTAAGTTTCCTGGAAAGTTGGTGCCTCTCCTGGGGAAGCAGAAAGAGGAACCAATTGCTTTGGATTCCTCAAATGCACCTACTCCCTCAAAAGCAGTGCTAAGTGGATAAATCAACATGAGCCTGTTCCTTTGGAGCTGTGATTGCCAGCTCAGGCCTTGCCAAGGGGAAGCAGTGGCTTTACTCTGAACTCGGTCACAAGCAGAGCTTTGTACAGGAACAGGAGGAAAATGTGCTGCATTTGTGGGGTGTCCTAGACACGAGTTAATTCTTCTCAGAGCTCTCTCTTGTACTTTAGTACCAGGGAAGTCTTGTGCTTAGAGGGAGGGAAGGATCAGGGGGTGAAGGCCCCATGCTCTCCCCCTTCCCTGTGTCCAGTGAAGGAATGTTGTAGTTGAGAGCTGAAGTTCAGGGTATGAGGGGATGAGTGGGGTGGGTGATGCTGAAGGGTACAACTTGACAGGTTGAGGGACTTGGCTGAAGCACAAAGGCTCAGCTGGATGCAGTGCAGGGTGCCAGGCTTGGCTCAGTGGATGGCTTTTGTCTACAGACAGCCAAGAAACTGTGATTCTTTCTGTCCAAACTGGTGCTTTGCGCTTGCATAATGAAATCAGTCATTGTTTTCTGTGGTGTTGTTCCCTCCATAACCTGAAAAGCCTCAGCCCTGAACCCATAACCAAAACTAAGACTAAGCACAGTCAAAACTCAAAACAGTTTATGTATCTCAACATATTTCATGTTGTCCTCCATCAGTAGTAGCTACTGACTTTCTAATCTCAAAGTGATCTCCCTCTTCTTCCAGTATGACAATGGATACAGCTGTCCTTTGTGCCTTCCACCTGATTGAGCTAAGCCATCTGCTTTCCTACTAGGAAGAAACATTAGGAGTAAGAGGCCTTTTTTTCCCAGAGGCCAGTAGTTTCCTTTCTCATCCAATTGATAGTCTTCAACAGATTAAGCATCTGTTGCACCTGTGTCTTACTGAAAGGAGAAGTCAGCGTGAACTTCTTAGGTCACAAACTGGAGTGAATTTTTGGGAATATTCTATTACAGCTGCATGCAGGTGTTTTGGTTGCCACTACTTTGATGGCATTACCAAGGGTTTTTTGGTTAACTTTTTCTTCCTCTAGACAGACAGGAATAACACCCTAAAATACCTCTTGGTTCTTGTATGATGCAGCCTGAGTGTTTAGATTATTTCTGGATTTTCTTCATTTACCTTCTAGGTATCCTTCTTCTTTGCACCCTCTTTGTGTCTTGAGGAAGATAACCTCTGTGCCCAAGGAGTAATAATCACTGTGTCCAACTGCTAATGTTTTATTTTTCTCTACAGAAAGAAATTCAAGCCATGAGTCAGTGCCATCACCCCAACATTGTGTCTTACTACACATCGTTTGTGGTGAAAGATGAGCTTTGGCTGGTGATGAAGTTACTTAGTGGAGGTGAGTGGTCCAATTTCTTCACCCTAAAAGGCAGCATAAAAACCTGTCTTCCCTCCTTCCTCTCTCCCGTGTTTACCTCTTAAGCATCCCACCTGTGAATTAAGACATTTCATAGAATTGTAGAGTTGTTTAGGTTGGAAGAAACCTTTAGGATCAGAAAGTCCAACCATTACCACAGCACTGCAAAGTTCACCACTAAAACCCTGTCCCCAAGTGTCATAGCTACACATCTTCTAAACACCTCCAGGGATGGTGACTCCACCAGCTCCCCAGGCAGCCTGTTCCAATGTCTGACAAGCCTTTCCATGAAGAAATGTTTCCTAATATCCGGTCAAAACCTTCCTTGGTGCAACTCGAGGCAGTTTCCTCTTGTCCTACTGCTTGTTCCCTGGGAGCAGAGCCTGATTCCCCACCTGGCTGCACACTCCTGTCAGGGAGTTGAGGAGGGTAAGAACATCCCTCCAGGCCTCCTTGTCTTCAGGCTGAGCCCTTCCAGCTCCCTCAGCGCTTCTGGTGCTCCAGCCCCTTCCCCAGCTCCGTTCCCTTCTCTGGACTCGCTCCAGCCCCTTAAGCTCTTTCTTGTAGTGGCAGGCCCAGAACTGCACACAGCACTTCAGGTGCCTCAGCAGTGCTGAGTACAGGGGACAGTCACTGTCCTGGACCTGCTGCCACACTGCTGCTGCCACAGGGCAGATGCCACTGGTCTTCTTGCCCATCTGACCACGCTGTGGCTCATGTTCTGCCACTGTCAACCAGCACCCCCAGGGTCCTTTCCCACCAGGCATCTCTCCAGCCATTCTGTATAAATAGTAATACTTGATTGCAACCCATTCAGGTCCAAAATAGCTTCTCATGTTACACGTCTATCAGTAGTAACACCTAACTAGCTTTTTAAAATCAGTGCCTGCTTAACACAGAGACAGGGAAACTTCCCTCTTCTGGATTTATTCTCTCAGACACTGGTGAAACAGCTTTTTTTGAGAGAATGAGTTTGAAAGTTTTGTATCAGTAATGTTTTATTTGAAGTCATAATATTTTCCAGGATCCCTGTTTAAGTTACAGTTGAGACAAGAAACGGAATCAAGTTCTGGATGATAACACAAAGGAGTGTTGCTAAATCCTGGGCCTGTCTTCAGGAAGACTTCATTTTCCTGGCACTGCAGTGAAAAGGAATTGAAAACTGAAAAAAAAAAATTCCCTATTTTCTTGCTTTTAAAAAAACCCAACTTGGCTTCTCCTTTCTTGGTTTAATTTTGAGGACTGTAAAATGCC
This sequence comes from Platysteira castanea, assembly GCA_013397175.1. Classification (NCBI taxonomy): domain Eukaryota; kingdom Metazoa; phylum Chordata; class Aves; order Passeriformes; genus Platysteira; species Platysteira castanea. The sequence goes on from VYXC01001271.1 coordinate 84,466, forward strand.
AGAAGATGATGTGGAAAAATCTGGCAAAATTGGTTTGCATTTTTCACAAGAGCTCAACAATCACCATAAAACATGTCTCTTTGAAGGTGTTCTTTAGAGAATTTTAGCAGTCCTCTTGGGGGAAATCAAATTCCATGCCAACCTTAAGTCTGTCTTAAAGGGTTTTTAATGTCTCTTGTGCTCATGTGTCATTTAGCAATACTCTCTGTTTTCTTAGAGGGACATGTAACAGGTCATTAAAGATATGATGACTGTGTGTGTGTGGAAAAGAATCCCCTGCCAGCTTAGAGCAAGCAGTGTTGCTGTGCGTATAAAAGGTGTATCTATGGGAAAGTTTCCACAACACGAGGAAATGGCATTTCAGAGGTGCTGGAGAGGCAGCAGCAAGGGCTTTGGTTTTTTCCAGGAGAGGACACAACCTCTTTGAAGAAAATGCACAGCTGCCTCAGTCACTTCACAGCAGTTTTCTGTCAGAATCAAGTCACGATGAGGCTCATCCTTGAACCTCCAAATGTTGCCTCTGTTTGTTCTCAATTTTGTGTGGAGGTGGGGTTTTTTTTGGTGTGTTTTTTTTTTGTGTTTTTTTTGTTTGTTTGTTTGTTTGTGGGTTTTTTTTGGTGTTTTTGTTTTTGTGGTTTTTTTTTTTGTTTTTTTTTTTTTTTTTTTTTTTTTTTTTTTTTTTTTTGTTTTTTTTTTTTTTTTTTTTTTTTTTTTTTTTTTTTTTTTGTTTTTTTTTTGTTTGTTTGTTTGTTTTTGGGTTTTTTTTGGTTTTTTTTTTTTTGGGGTTTTTTTTTTTTTTTTTTTTTTTTTTGTTTTTTTTTTTTGTTTTTTTTTGGTTTTTTTTTGTTTTTTTTGTTTTGTTTTGTTTTTGTTTTTGGTTTTTTTTGTGTGTGTAAAGCTGGGAAAAAGTCAGACCATCACTATCAAGGCACCACAGATGTAAAGACTACACTGGAAAATTTCTGGAAAAATAATCATTGCTTCAGAACCAGCCTCTTGCTGGTGTGAGTGATGACCTGTTTCTCATTTAATATTCCCTTTGAATGGGCTTTTATGTTCTTCAGCCTGATAATTGACCCTTGTGCAACTCTGGCATTTAGTGGGGGCCTTGCAGTAAAGCAGTGCTAGAAAATCTCACTGCTTCTTATTCTGTTGCATATGTTGAAGAGTAGGGTCATGCAGTACAAGACAGACTAGTAAGAGTGTAATTCTTCCCTCTCCCCAACATTTCTGTGAGTCAGTGTTAAATTTTCTCACTTCAAAGGAATCAGTGGAAGGCTGGAGGAATTGCTAAAGTAAATAGAAAGACTTTGAAAATGACCTGTCCCTTTCTCAGCAGGAGGGTACCTAGGGAGGTATTTCTCAGCTGTTTTCTTTTATATACTTTTTACTTCATACTTTTTTTTATATCTGTGCTTCAGGAATCTCATATCTCATAGCCAAATTCTACAGCACAATCTTAAGGATGGGGGAAGAAACTTGTGATTGGAGCTTTCTGACTGAAGAGCTTTTTCATTCACTTTTAATGAGACTATTTTCAGTTGGTCTTAGGCTGAGTGATTTATGTAACAAGAGACACTTCTAAAACTGCCTCTCATTCCTTTGAGCTTAGTTCTTATCAGTAATAAAGTGGCTCGTTTTGCAGTCATCTGTCATCCAGTGGGAAAAATAGTGATCTGGGTTTCTCAACAGGAAAAAACCTTTGAGCTGGTTTTTAAACCAGAAAACAAAAAAAAGCAAAGAAAAAAGCCCCCCAAAACCAACCAACGAAACAAAAAACCCTCCACCAAAACAGTACAGCCTAACACTTTTATTTTGTTTAGATGTTCAAAGAGATTTGTACATCTCAATAAATACATATGAAATACATTCTGATGTCCATTCTGTATCTTGATCATGGCTTTTGTACTTGAGAATTTATTCTGAGTAAAAGTTCAGAATTTTATTGCCTCTTTTCTGTCAGAGTATGCTGGTGTATGATTTCAGGCTGAAACTGGTTTTAATTTCAGCCTACAAACACTGACCTTATTAATTTGATAAACAGCCCACAAGACAGCCCAATCTGTAATGCAAGCCTTTTTTGTTGTTGTTGTAAGTGCAATTTAATTTATTTTCTGGCTGCAGTCTTTTGTTGAAATCCTAACCTGGTCATACATGCAAGTGTTTTAGAAATGTCTCTAAAGGAAAATACTCTAAATCCGTGAATTGCTGTTGTCAAACAGTGCCTTGCTCCTCTGAGAAGCAGAGGGTGCACTCAAAGGTGCCTTAATTACCTGACTGACACTGTCACTGAAACGGTGCTATTTGTCTCCACAAGTACTCTGTCGATGGGAGATTTCTATATTTGAAAGTTGGCAGCAGCCAGGAGGTAACGGTGGGGAGCTGATGTGCATCAGAGTCATGCTCAGAGCAGTCTGAACTGGCAGCACTGACCCCAAACAGGTGTGGGGTTGCTGATGGAAGAAATGTGGCTGTGATGAGATGCAGCTGGTAGAGACAAGAGGTGCTGGTGTGTCCAGTTACTGACACCCTCTCGCAGGTCTGGTGACGTGTGTCTGTGTCAGGTTTGTGAAGTGTCTGCTGTTTCTATTCCCTTCAGTAGAAACTGCAAACCCTTTTCTCTAATGATGGAAGTTTTGTAGGGTTCTAAGCTTAGCAATGTGAACTCGACACCCCAGCCTTTGGGTCCAGTGTTGCTCCAAACTAAACTCCAATGGCTGTTTCTAGACAACTGCTGACCTGGTCTTTGCCTTCCTGGCATTCTCCTGTCTTGAATTTTACTCGTGCCTTTTTAAAGCCTGCCGAAGCCCAGTCCTGCTCTCAAGCTCCTGTGACTTTTTAGTAGGAAGAGGAGCAGCTGTGCTTTTGTTCTTGTGCTTTTACTGATTGTGACCTGCTTGCTCTTCCAAATTCTCCCCGCTCTTAACAAGAGCTCACATTTCACAGGTGACCCAAGGCTGTAGATAACTCTATAAAACAGTTGCTCCTATGAAACAGCTGGCTCTGATGACTTGCTACATCAGACAACAGGTTTTCCTGTCCTAGCCTATAGCAGCTGAAACCTCCAAAATATTTTTAAACTGTTCAAATCCTTTAAATACTGAAACATTTCCAAATAGGGCTCTTGGATATTCTGCCCTCTTGAAGGCTCCTAATGAAATCTGCTGAGGAGATTGCTGTATTGAAATAGTTAAGCCTTTTTTTTTTCCAGAAGTTTTAAAAATTATCTAATCAACTTCTAACTTCAACCTTTGATCTGAAGTTCAGAAAGCCAGACCAAAAGCGGTAGGCAAGTCTTAGTTCTCTACCAGGGAGTTAGGACATCTTGTTCTGCTTCTGCTGTGTTAATCTCTGATCTGGCCCCTCCTAATTCCAACAGAGAGTTATGATCAAAGCATAAACCACAGGTTCTTAGAAATCCTCATGTTTATGTTGAATTATTTTCTTAGGGGAGAGAGATGCCATTTTTAATTCATCTGGAAGGGTTTTAATTTTATTTGAAGAAACACAACTTAATTTCAAACAATTAAGGATGGAATATGTCAGAAGCAGGAGATGGCAGGGACTGTACATGACTGCAGAATGCAGTGTGTAGATACATTGCTACTCCTGTGATAGGAAAAGCATGAAAAATTAGTTTGTTCTTCAGATTTGCTCCTATAAATGTCTTGATCACAACAGCAATAGGCTGTTTGCTCCCTTTATTGTATTATCTTGTTTTCTTCCTTAATCTTTTCGTATTTCTTACGCATCCATGCACATGCCCTAGAGGGAAGGAGGCAAGAAGTGGAAGTTTCCTTAGCTTTCCCTCTGAGGTTTAACCAGGGTTAATGTCTTTTCCTTTGTTTTGTATAACTTGTTGTTTCCTTTACTTTGCTGTTCTCCTGCTGTATCTGTATTCCTCAGTCCCAGAAGTACAGAATCCAAGCAGCTCTTCCTTCTTTTGCATTTTCTTCATCTGTTTGCCAGAGACGGACAAGGTGCAGATTTAATTCTTGGCTCTGATGACAGTCAGGCTCACCGAAACCACGGGCTAATGCCGAGATGTCTTGAAAGAAGCAGCAGTGAATCTGCCAACTCCCCCTTCTCAAAGGTTCAGCCTGTTCAGCATCAGTGTTTGTCAGGTTTGGGGCAGATTTTGATTCTCACAAAGTTGTGTAGTGATCCCCAGCACTGTTTTCCAGCCTATTTGTGCCAGGCCTCTAAGTGGCCAATCAATGCAGGTACTGTTACCTGCTTTTTTGTTTTTCAGGTTGGAAATTAGAGTATTACATTTTCCCGTTCTGCTTCTCAGGTAAAGTTAAAGAAGGAGGGGTTTTTTTGCATTTAGCTTACAGTGTGTCTTGGTTCTGTCACTTAAGTTATAATATAACATGCAAGATATGGTTGCCATAGCAACCAGCTCTGCTGTACATTTTTTTCTGCCTCTGGGGGCATGTAAAACTCCAGCTGGAATACTCCTGCATTTATCTGTAATCTTGTTCCAAACAAGCTTTCCTTTCTGCTCAGGTTTTCCTACTCTTCTCTGCTTCAGCCCCAGTGTGCTGAAGCACTAAGCAATGTCGCTGATGACTGTGGATGTTTTCTTCCTCTACTGAGGAGAAACATCAGAAACAGGCTTCCTAAATGCCATTCCACAGGCTTGCTGGTGTGGGTGAGGTCAAGGAATTGTGCTCTGGATTTGGAACAGGAAGCCTCAGTGTTTGTGGTGGTTAGCTGTTGAAAGTGAATCAGTGGAACAATTAGGACTTCTTGCCCCGAGGGTGCTATTACACGGAAGTTTTCTCCAGCAGCAAAGCTGGTTTAAGGAGTTCCTGGCTGTTTGGTCTCCACCCTACCTGGAAAACTGGATTTCCAGTTACTGCAGTGATCCCGTTTACAGTTTGGCTTCATAAGCGGGTGCAGGGGCACAACAGCGAGGTGGTGAACTGTGGAATTTAATCTCATTTTGTTGCCATAGGTAACCCAGTATCTTTGGAGAAACACACAGTTCGTGGTGTTGAAAGAGTCAGTTTAACTGGGTCTGTGTGTGGGGTGCAAGACAGGACTGCTTTTGCTGGGATCCAAGACTGTCCATTCCAAGTGGTCTGCCTGATGTCAGTATCCAAAAACTCAATATCCTTCTCTTACAAGTAGTTACAGGTTGAGCTCTCTCAGCTGAGGGTAAGTCTGTGTACAGGTTACCACTAACTTGTGCTGTCCTTAGGAGCTACTGCATTAGCAGCTTTTGGAGCAGACTAGGAAGCTTGTGAGGCTGAGGAGAAAACCACTTCCCTCTCAATTGCTGCACTGAGAGATTGCTCTTTACTTAAGTAGGTGCATTTCCATGGCCATTGGTGTCAGAGCACACTGAGACACTTGGATGATGAATGACAAGTCATGCTAAATGCTTTATCAGATTGCACAGTATCTCATAGGCTTCCTGTTGATGTGCTGCACAGTGTATATTTGATGGGCAGGAATTTGTTTTAGCTAAATTTTTTCCATATCAATCACTAAATGTTGTCTCCTTTCCTTTGTCTTCTGTTGGGCTTTGAGAGCAGTTGCTCATCACCAGCTTTCTTTAAACATCCTTGTTAATGACAGCATTATTTATATTTATGGTTAGACTCCAGTTCTGACCCTTTTCTCTGTGTCTTGTTTTGTCTTTTCTTGGTATGTGGCCCCTTCGGGGCTTGGAAGAGCCTTCCAGTCAGCCTCAGCCAAATTTCATTTCTTTTTTTTTCTTTTCTCTGACTTAGGGCTCACCCTCCTGTACTGTAAGTCTGTACTTGCAACTTGTGCATTTTTAGTGACAAAAATAATGAGGGAATTGTTATAGTCAAGCCTAATGCCGTGTATAATACACACCAGAGTGCTTCATAGCATTATCTAAAATAGAGGTTTTATTTTAGGGAGGAGTCAAAGATATATTTTTCTTTTCTGGAGACATTGTAGTCGATTGGTTTTGTCCTTTAAAATCTTGTAACTGTTAATACACAGCAGGGTACCTTATTTCCAGTGTGAACCTCATCCTCTGGCCACTAGATTCTTACTAGTGTCTTACAGTGAGATTGAGCAGTTTGCACATGGAGCACAAATCCATAGTGAAACTGCATTTAAGCAGAGATCCAGCTGTGTTTGGCTGTGCTCTCTCTTCCCCTGTTACTCCTAAACTGGTTGGAAGCTGCTCAGAAGCTGGCAGTATCTGCAGTCATGCTGGTGTTTTCCAGCAGTGTGGTCAGTTTGTAAAGCCCATGCTCTGGTGTGGTTTAGGCCCTGGTTCCAGTTCAGCTGAATTAGTTTCCAGTTAATTTTAGCAGTTATTGTATTGCTGGATTGGGAACAGGCCACTGTGCAAAACAGTCATTTTCCCCTTTAGATTCTGATTCCCTGATCTCTTGGTCCAGTATAATGGAGTTGGTTTGGGAATTCAGCTGTATCCTGAGGCAGTGGAGGTGACACTTACAGGTGTCACATGCTTAACTGAGATCCCTGGGATCAACTTTGCGGTAAATTTATCAGCCTAATGCTGAAATCCAATCCTGGCCTTCTAGCAGGAGGTGTTTTCCTTAATAGTGAAATTCCCACGAATTCTGCTTTCAAAGTAGCTTCTACCTTGGCTGTGGGATTCTCTTTGGGGATTTGGTTCTTCTGTTGCTCCATGCCAGGCTTCCTGAGCCAGAATGCTGGAACACAGCATGGAGCAATGCTTGGAAATGGAGCTTGGCTTTGTTCTTTGTATTCATGGTGCTGTGCTTAATGAAGTTGCTGTTGAGTTGTGAGTCAGAACCAACTCCCAAACTTATTGATTTGTGAGGTGGAAAAATCACAGCTTCGTGGTTCTGTGGTGCCACTAGCCAAACCCTGAGCAGACAGAGTGGGACAATCCTAAGAACACTTTCTCCAACAGAAAGGTGGCTCTTGGGTTGCTTTTCTGCTATTTCCTGCACTGGGCATTTTGCTGATCCCTTTTTACTGTTCTCCTTTCTGTAGAGGACTGGCAAATACCCCCACTTCTATGAACATCTCTATGTGAAAGTGGTTTTAAAATAAATGTGCTTAAAAGGTGGCAGGCAGGACTGGGAGCAGATATAGCCTGGATGTGAATCAGCCTTTTCACAACCAGGGCTGGCTCCGTGCGTGCCATCTCGTCTGCCTACCCTCCACCCCCTTTTCAGGGTTAAATGCAACCTCTAACTTGGCTAAAAAGAGGAATTTTGACCAAATGAATTTGAGCACCATATGATCTGCCTCCTCATGTTCCCTGAGCCCTTTGCAGGAGAAGGGAAATGTTTGTGAACAAAGTCTGCTAACGGAGTCGTGGGTGGAAAGAGGACAAAACGAGTACGTGAAGAACCACATATTTTCACTGGACTTCTAAAACAAGTGACAGTTTGTTCTCCAGATTAAGGCACATTTGAGATGAAAAACCTGGACAGTGAAAGTGAAGGGGCTTTTTTAGTGGATTTTTATTTTGATATCACAAAACTTCTTATCTAGAATAAGAAGCCTCAAAGTTTGTAAGCATTTACTCTTTAAATGTGAAAACGTGATAGGCTGAAGGCCAGGTGAGTCCTCATGACACACAACACAGGATCCTTTTCTCAGAACATAAAGGTGATATTTCAGTGAAGGGATTCATCTCCAGCATCTCAAATCTTAGTTTTCTTCAGCAAAGATACTCTTGCTCTGATGCAGGAAGTCCGGTGTATGTCAAAGCAACCTGAGTTACCTCTGGGTGAAACCTTTGGCTAAGACCCATGTCAAAACTCACTAGACATGAGTGTGTTTCTCTGCTTGGGTGGGGTAAAGGAAGGCTGTACACTGAGTATTATTGCATAAAATGTTGGGGGGGGTGTGTTATGTAACCTCATTTCTGGGCTTTTTTCATTTTCCTCTAGGTTTTTTTCTATTTTTGTTAGAGTCTGCTGTGTTAATGTTGTGTCCTCTGCAAATATCTTGAACCAAGCAAAGATTTTTTTTGGTAAGAGGAAGCTGAAGGTGCCATTCAGGCCAACCAATTTATCTCTCAATTTATTTTGACTGGGTTTACTGAATCTCTTGGTGTCCAGGTGAGGCTGGTGCCAGTGGGCCAGAGGAGATGGAGAGTGAGAATTGGTGGCTCTGCTGGCTGCAGCAAGCTTTTAGATGAGCTCAGCATATACTGCTTTACACAAACTAAGGGACACTGTGCACCCATGTAATTGTTTCCTGTGCAGTTTGAATTGTGCAAAATGAGCCTTTCCACACGGTGTTTGTATTTAAACCTTGCAGCCTCTGCTTTTGTAGGAGGGTCCAAAAGGAAAATACTTTTCTAAGTGAAAACTGATCTGCACGATTGTTTTGGCCTAGAAATTCAGTTGGGATAGTTAATAAAATACATGTTAAAGAGGAAAGAGTTTTTTTGTCTACTTGAACCTGAAGGGTGAGAAGAAAATCAGACTAAAAACCTCCATTGTATTTTACACTTACTTCAAGAATTTACAAGGTGAAACTTTTAATTCCCCCAGGCCAAATTCATGAGAGGAAGTTTCTGTTCTTCAGATCTAAAAATAATTTTCTCTTACTTTTTTGATTGTGAGTTCAGAAGAATGAACTTCCCTAAACTTTTCTAAAGCTGAGCCCAGCTTTTCCAAGCTAACTGAGTTAGTACTGGGATGTTCTTTCCCTGTAAGTTCCCTGTTCAAAGACAACCAAAGCTGCAATTTGTGCTGTGCAGTTGTGCCTGCATTTCTCATTCTTTAAGAGCTTCCCAGTAGCACTGACATTGCCGTAGCTGTAAAAACCCTACTAGTCCCTGTCCAGTCATTAAACCATAGAAACCCAAGTTTGAAGGGGCTGAATGGCACAGGCTTTGGAAAAGAGGCTTAGCTGTCCCATGCTGGAGCAATAAAAAGTTCTGGGAAGTGTCTTCAGTCCAGATGCAAATACAAAGAGGGCAGTACCCAGTGTCTGTGAAAAGCAGGGCCTTGCACAAAAGGCCTGGTGCGAGTCACTGGTTCCGTTTATTCCTGGGTGCAGTTTGAAGAAGTGGTTTGCTCTGTAAAGCAGGGTTTGTCATGGAAGATGATGTAATTCACACCATGCTTGGGAGAGAGACTAAACATGCTTCTAGGGAAGGATCTAAGCTATTCCAGTTTTGTACACAGTGAAGAAGTGACTTACTGTCAGAATTCAGCCTCATTTGTTCTCTATTTAATGATTTCCACTTTTTTCTCTGTTAAGGTTGTACCAGTCCTTAACAGATTAGATTTTTAATGCTATTCCTCTGCACAGATTTTGTAGGAGCTGAAAAAGAGTGCTTAATTTTATCAAGCTTGTTGCCTTCAGCTTGTGAGTCCTGGCAGCACCCTGCTTTTTCCATTTCTCCCTTCAGCTTCTCCAGTACTCAGCACTAAACCAGCTGTAGCACCAGTATCTACTTAAAAACCTTCCAAGAGTCCTGTGTCTGTGTATTTTACATTTTGGCTTGTTCAAATAACTTCTCAGTTGCTTGTGATCACAGGGGTTTAACAGCCCACCTTGAGGATCTGCACCCAGGGGTGCATTGTTGCCTCTGCTTTCCTGCAGCAAAGGCTTCAACTTCTGGCTCTGACCCTGACCATCATCAGTGAATTCCTTGTAGATTAAATGATGATAAATTACACTTTGCCGTGATTCAGTTCTTCTAGTTTAAACTAAGATGTTTAACTCTTTTCTAGGCTCTGTTTTGGATATTATCAAGCACATCGTGGCCAAAGGAGAACACAAGACTGGTGTCCTGGATGAAGCCTGTATAGCCACAATCCTTAAGGAGGTGCTGGAGGGACTGGACTACCTGCATAAAAATGGGCAAATCCACAGGTATTTTATGTTTTTCTCACTTTGTCATAAATTGTTATTGAAACAGAGTAGCTGAGCACACATAGTCTCATCCCACAACTTGCTGTGAGGGCATAAAGAGAGGAAAGTAAAGGTGGGAGCTTATTTAAAAGGCAGAATTCAAATGTTTATATTCTATATACTATGTCTATTCTATGACGAGGCCAAATTTGGCTAAACTTTGGGGGTTGAAAGTTCTAATATAGAGAATCTCTTTCTAAATGTCAACATTCGGCTGCAAAGTGCAGTTGACGGAAAGCTGGAAAACTTCAACTGGTTTTGTTTCTTGCTGAGCTACAAATTACGAAGAGCATTCATAGGCAGAGTTGAGCAATTTAATAAAAAGTCCATCCAGCTCTGATTTTTTTTTTGAGGTTTAACTGCAAGATCAACATCATGAAACTTGAATTTGAGTAATTTCATTAAAAAAAAAAAGAAATAAAAATAATGGAAAAACTTCTTCTGTAGGCAAAGCCCAGTTAACTAACTAATGGCCTGTGATTTGACAGATCACTGAAATCCATGGTTTTCTGTGCTGCTCTCTTGTTTGGGATATGTTTTTAAATCATATTTTCCTCTCTCCTGGTGTCAAGGTGTGGTGTAGTTCACTAAGAGAAAATCCTAAGTTGGTCTGTTCTGCGTTAAAAAGACTGAGATTTACAATTCTAAATATGTGCTGAAAATAGAGTATACTGCTTGTGGTTAATATACACAATCGCAGCCACAGACTCCTGCTGGAACAACCTCTTCTTTCTTGGGAATTTTGTGAGCTTGGCTCTCTTCTGGTACAATGCCATTATAAGCATTGCTGCTGCTGTGCTGGAGTAAGTTTCTGTCCTCTTATAGCTGCACAAGAAGAGGTATTTTTTTTGCCAAAACATTATCTTGATTAGAAAATACAAGAGGTATTTATTTCGTGTTTTTAATCAAACTGGCTGGCTTTCGTAGGTTATTTTGGATTAAAAGGAAAGAAACAGTTGGAAATAAGTCAGGTAGAATTCTTCTCCCTTAAAGAAGTCTCGAATTGCAGTATCCAGTCTCAATTAAAATTCTGATTTAGCAAGAATCATTGTCTTCATTGGAGATAGTTTCGATTTCATAGCTGGTCACATCACTTTGTTTTTTAGAGATAAGACTTCAGGCAGCTCTGGGAATTCAGAGTAAAATAATAAACAAACGTACTTGCCAAATACGTGGTGACTTTTCACTTTGCCATAAGTAATTGACGGAATTGTGTTCATCTGTGACCTGCAGTTGGTGTGCTTGGCTGGTTTAGTTATCTTCTGGTCTAGTGAAATTGAAATATATATGTGAGAGCAGCAGAAATCTGTTAAATCTCAGTTTCTGGGAAGATACTGCATAATGTTTTATGCATTGAAGAGAGGTGGTTCTCCATTTGGCTGGCTGGAGTGGAAAAGCAAAACTAGTAAATGTGGTAAAGATTAGAGAGAATATATTTATGTGTGTGGTGTGGGGGTTTTCTTACTGCACTCAGCAAAAATACCATGTTCACAAAATTCAAACTGCTTCGTCTGAAGAAAGTATGATTCATATTGAATCATTTGGAAGTGAACTGGATCAAACCTGCTGTGACCATTCTCATCCTGCTTATTGAAGCATTTTGCCCATACTTCAGCAAAGAAATCAGAGCTGTGTCATTGCTGCAGCTTAAGGTTGTGGTGGTGCATCAGCTTCTTTGCATGTGTTTCATCCCTATATTTTGGGGCTGCTCCAACAATTGTGTAATATTTTATCATAGAAAAAGGTTTGGATTGTCTCATTGCGCTGGGCACGGCAGTCTGGGAAATCTGGAGAAGTGGGATACAGGAGGAAAGTTGTGTGGTTTCCTACCTGTGATGCAAAGCTGTTTTGGCTGCTGAGAGAAGGCAAGCTGCCTTTGAGGGATGAAACATGTTTCCTTAATGGAGTTCCTTTGCTGTGTTCCATTTTATCCAGATGTGCATGTGTTGCTGAGGAAAACACAGTTTAAAGTTGTAGTGCAGCTGGGACCTTTCCTCATCCGTAGGAATATCTGTATGGTTTTCCCATTTTGCTTAATGCTAGGGGTCATGATATTGGTCATGCGTGATGGGAAAGGCAGGTAGAAATCTTGCAGCTGTGCCTGAGATGCTCTGAGAGGAAGTGTTTAAAATAACTGAACTTTGGTCCCATGGGTCAGCTTAAAGTTTCTGGCTCTAAAGGAAAGCACATCAGGTGATGGCTGAACTGCAGATACTGTGTCTGCAGTGTGGAGCAGCTGTGCTTGGGGTGAACTTCAGGCCGGAGCAAGATCAGCTGTGAAAGGTCAAAATTGAAGGGCTTTAGTTAAGACCTGGAATGGCCAGCCCAAAGCAGCCATCCAGCAGAAAAAATGTTCAGCTGGTTACGCTAAATATCCCAACTGTGCTCATGCTACACCTTGGAGAAAACAACTTGATAAAATTAGAGACACAGTATGAGTGAATGACTGTCATTAGCACATCTGAAGTTGGACAGCCAGGCCGGTGGCACAGCCCAAAGGATGAATATTGGGTCCCAAATGTAATTTTGTGGGCACTGTAGACCAGAAGTGGGGCTGTAAATCATTGGTGAGATCAGAGAACATATTTCTGTCAGCAGAGCTGCTCAATACTTCTAAATTATGCATCATCTTAAATGCTTAAATGAAGTTAACACATGAAAAACTGGCTTAATGAAATTTTGCTGCTGCTGAATCTTGCTCTGCCTACACCCGCCTTGAACTTAATGCCACTTCCAATTAAGGTTTGGGGAACTGGCTTGGCGTGGAAGTGTAAATCCCTGCTTTGGACAGGAGAGGAGTTTGAGAATATTCTCTAGAGGAGATTAGAAAGCCAAATATCTAGTGAAGGCTTAAATTATAACTTTTTTCTTGTTTACTTTCCTAATTAACAGCCAGAGTGAGTCTGAGACTTGAATAGACGCCATTGTTCAGAACAAATGCTGAAGTCTCCCACATTGCCCAAAGTGATGGGTTTTTTTGCTTTCATCTTGCAAGGGTTGTTGAGAAGTGTCTGAGGCCTTATGGCAAAGACAAAGGAAAGGACAAGACAAAATCAGTTTTATTTTCATGAAACACTCTATACCACAGTAACAATTGATTACAGCTGGTCCCCATCTTCCTCCAAAACCACCAATACTTCTGTTATCTGGGAGTTGGCAGCTCCCTGCCTTCGATGCCCTGTCCCTGGCCGCCTCTCCCGTGCCAGCTGCTACTGTCCCTGTTGTGGTTTCCTGCGTAGCACGGTGATCCCAGTGAGGATTTGAAATCCCAGTGATCCGGCTCAAGTTAAGTGAGTTAAGTACCTGGGCACCAGCCAGAGCGCTGAGGACAGAGGGCCAGACTCGGAAGCCTTCGGATGAAGCTGTCCTGCAGGAATCTGCTCGGGCACATTCCTTTATGGAAGTCAAACAAGACTGACGTGCTGTGAGGGGTCGCTGCTGGGCTAATCTGGGCTGGGTGACACTCAGGGTATGTTGTACCTCTTCCCCATTTGGACTCTGATGCCTCTGTGTATTTGGGGATTAGCAGCAGTGTGATGAATGACTTAGAAATAAAACTAAAGCAAAACCAACGCAAGAGGTTTTATTACTTAAAAAGATTTATTGGAGGGAAGTTCAAGGCTTTCTTTTTCAGGTGGTGCTGCATATGGCAGGCTGACAAATGAATTGTGCTGATTAACTGTTACAAGGTCTCTCTGTCTTTCTCCCTATTTTTATCTCTGAGCTTATCTTCTGTTCATGATTAGCTGTTGTGTAACTGAATATTTTAGTTAGTCCATGTGAAATAATACACTGTTCAAATATAACCAGATTCTCCTCTTGCAGCACAATAAATGTGATACTGGCCTGTTTTTTTGTAAAAACAAAAAAGCCTGGGAAGTGGTTTAGAGTTGCATGCACTTGAACTATTGGCATGGCAGCAATCCAGCTATTAGTTTGTTTGCTGCTCTACTTCTTACAGGGTGAGAGGAGCAGTAGCATGTTTGATATGCTGAATTAGATCAGCCTGTGCTGCCATACAGAATGTTTGGAGGGTTTTTGGTGTCTTTTCAAATCACAGTGTGGGCAGCAGGGTGCTGGGGCAGCTGTTTGAATGTGGCTTTGAAGAGACCCTGGAAACAATATTCTTGCTGTGCTTTTATGCCAAATAGATTCACTTTTTTTTTTGGACCTTAGCATGATTTTGACAGAGAATCAAAAGTTTAATTCTTTGCCTCTTTACCCATACTAAGAATAAATAACTTCTGAAGAATGGTATATGTGAGTACATCCACATCACCAATACTTGCATGTGGGATTTTGCAGGAACTCACCTCCAGCAGCAAGTTTTAGATTTAAGGTGAAGGAGCTGATGGATATATTTTGGCAGAACTTGGCTGTCCTACAAGATTCAAGCTTAATTTTCATGTAGCTGATTAATGCATTGATAGCCATGCTGGCAGGTATTGTGGTTAAACTGGATTCCAGTGTGCCTCTGAAATACTGTACTTTCATGTTCCTGTAGGAATACTGTGGGAGAACTTCAGCCTCTCCTCTCCACTGTGCTGTGATCTTGCTTTGGGGAGTGTGTTTTGGAAGTGAAGTTTGGAAGGAGGATTGAGGAATGGCTAACAGGATGTGGAGCCTTTCCACCTCTAATTGCCAGTTTGATTTTAAATCAGGACACCAGTAATTTGAAAGTGGGCTATTGCTTAGCTGTGGGAAGTGGAGTTTTTTATTAAGAGAGGTACTTTGGTCTCTTCTTTTCTATAGTATGGGATAAGTAGAAATAACCTTTAGAGCTGTTAGTTAATATGAATTTTAGAGCTTTAATTTGTAAACAATTCAGAAGCCAGAAGAATAGAGATGTAACTGTTGTGTGTCTCAGTGGGAAGGAGGACAGGATGCTGCTCTAGACTCTGCTGGGTGATTTGTTCTCCCAAATAAACACCTCGCTGTGCAGTGGCAAGGGCCCAAGGACCACTGAACCCCCACTCTCTGTAAAGTCAGACTGGGATGTATTGTGGTGGTTTGGCAAACCAGCACGTTTTCCTGGTGGCTGTTTCTTCCACTGCATCCTCCAGAAATTCATTGTTTAAAAAAAAGACAATTCCCTGTGGTTGCAGAGAGATAATATGAACCAGCTGTAAATCCCAAATCTGCAGACAGCCAGAAACAATAACTCCTATGGAGACAGTTTTCCTCAAAGTGGATAAAGAGTCTTTGCTCTGAAGTCTGAAAATCTGGGATTTCAGCCTCTGAGGGTAAATATCATTGCTGCTGAAATCACAGGGGTGCTGGGGCCCTGCAACGGCTCCAGGTAATGCCCCAGCTCTTGGCAACTCCCTGCAGTACAAGGGTGCAGGTGGGCTCCAGGGTGATGCCTGAAGGTGTGGCTGTTGCAATCGTGTTTGCTCCCCTGTCGTTTCCCTCGCACCCAGGAGCTACCTCTGAACTTTATCACTGGGTGTCCTGCAGTTACTCAAAGTAAATTTGGTTTAGTCCAAAGGAAAATCATCTGTTTGGTAGAACTACTCTGGCCTTTCATAAATGGGAGGGGAGTTTTTAGGTTTTTCTCTCTGTTTTGCTACATGGAGATGAGAAGCAGGAAAAATACAATGAAGAAGAGTGGGAAAATAGAGGCTGGGTGATCTCCTAAAGGTTCAACAGCAGTGACATGCTTTAGTCAGTGATCCATGACTGAGTTGTATACTCAAATAATGGTGGTTTCTAGCAATTCTCAAATTGTCAGGAGTGTTTGAATTTGATGTGTTTCCAGGGGGAATAATCATTCACTGTCTGCAGCATTAAATGTATCAAGTGAAAATGTAACAGACTCTTAGCTTTTACTCTGAAGACACCAAGTGCTGTTCACATGTGTACAACACTGTGACATCTTTCTCGTGTCAATGCCTTAATCCAGTGTAGATTGCTGAGACTAAATCACCCACTATAGGCTCTTGCAGCATCTCTCCAGCAGCAAAGTAATTGTTTAAATTGTCTTGTTCATCTGTTCTCCTGTGAGGATAAATGACATGACTATAACTCACTTCAGAAAGATGGCTTTGGATATTGTTCCCTGTGTTGGTGCACCAGAATTTCTGGCCTTCACAGATCCTAAAAGCTGCGTATGTGGAGATGCTTTAAACATTTCTTCAGACCGCTGCAGTCTTTTCATTCATGTCTTATGCTAAAGCAGGAGAAAAGAGCCACTTGCTAAATTTGTATGGTAACATATTAAACAGACTTGAAAATTTTGCAAGGCTGCATCAGAAATTATTTTTGTATGTTTACTAAATTGAATAATGCCTTGCAGAGTTCTAATAAAACTTTGATATTAAAAAGTAAAGTGAATACTTTCAAAAACAAAAGTGAGACAAAATCCACGCACGTTTACGGCAACAAACAAAGAACTGCTACAATAAATCTGTCTTTTGTGGTAGCCTGGGAAGCATCACCAAGTGAGACTGGGAGTGCAGAGAGGACATGTTTCCATTGTACAGATACCTGATTTTATAACTGCTTTCTCCAGTTTATGGGAATAACTGCATGAAATACAGATCTTTCTTCCTATGCTGGTTATGCTTAAAACTGTCATCTTACAGATTTTGGAGAAGGAAGTCTTGCTGACAGGTCTCTTGTGAGCCCTGGCTATCTTGACTTTCTCCTGTGTCATGTTGCAGACATGTCTGAGCAGGAGCTGTGGGTGGCTTTGTAAATAGGGACAGCTCTTGGCTGCATGGGGAATGGCTTGGACCTTGTGTGTACAGAGATATACTTACTGCTTCTCCAGAACAGGGTGCTTATTGCCTTTGGGAATGGAGACCTTTTTGAACTGCCCTATGTCAATTTTTTGGGGTCTAATTTGATCCAAGTTGGTTCTGTATTTACCAGAATGACCTTTCATCTTTCAATCATGGCAGGGAGATGTGTGAGTCACTGACATTCCTGTTTCTTCTGCCACCTGATGCAGCTTGTACTCAAACTGGAGTGATGTACACCTGGTAATTTTTTGGAAACTCCTATTTCTGAGCACACTAGGAACATGTTATGACATGCAGGAGATCTTCAACATGGTGGTGTCACTGGTATTGCCACGTGAAGCAAACCCACCTCCTTCCCCATGAAAGAATTTGACATGAAATACTGAAATAAGACCACGTTATAACTTGGCTATTTCCCTCTGTTACCAATTACTAAGGCAGGGTGTCCCAAAAATATCTGGGCCTCCAGGGGTAGGAAGAGACCTTGTGACTCCACAGCTTCTCTGTGTGTTCCTTTTCATGAAGCAGCTGTTAAAGGGTCTTTGTGCCTTGTCCCCACTGCAGTCCTTAGGAAGTAGGATCAGGAAATGGAACGGCTGAATAGATGAATTTGTGGAAGAAATCCTGGTACATTTTTAGCTTCTGTTCAGTGTATGAAAGCTTGATTTTAAAGCCTGCTGGGCAGAGTCCTTTCCTTGTACAAGAGAAAAACCCCGAAGTTCTGACAGAATAGGGGAAACTTTAAAAGGGGTGTGTGAAGTTGGAGATCATCTCTTGCATTAACTGCTGAAGGTTGTCAGAAGCATGGGCTGTGTGGCAAATCCTCCTTGCCATGAGCTGATGTTACAGCAGTGAGGTGCTTTGGGGTGAATGTGTGAAGCAAAGGCCTCTTTTGCAGGAGGAAGAAGTGGGGCTGTGAGGATTGGTGTGATTAGATCATCTCCATGTTTGGAGGCAGGGCTAGATCCAGTGCTTATAGCACTGTTTTCTGGCTGAAGGAGCTGATATGTCTAAAAACTGGTTTTTAAGAGTTTGGATTTAGCTGGAGCAACTTGCCCCACATTAATGTGCAGTTGAGGTTACTTGAGCACTGCTGCTGGGCTGGGGGCTTGGCCATGGATAGGAGGTGGAGTCCAAGGCAGGACCTAAACCTTAAACCACACCTATCTTTAATCCTCTGTTAGGCTTGAACCACGTGGGAGGAGAAGGAATTAATGAGAGCACCAAACCATCAGAGACAAAATTGGCACAGGAAGGAGAAGTGTGAGCTGGATATAATTGCTGAGATAAAGGAAAATTACAGGCGCTGCGATAACGGTGGCTGTGTGACAGACAGGGACACAGTGAGGGATGTGACACACTGCTGCCTGTCTCACTTCATAATAGAGGCTCGCATCGAGTTAGTCCAAGGTCTGCAACTCTTTCTGTACCTCCTCAGCATCTTCCCAGCCCCTGGAGCTTTTCAGACAACCAAGATGACAGTGAATTTCAGGCAGACCTCCTGCAGCTTTCTTTAGTGAGTTGTCCCTTGTCTGAGCTGACACAGTGAGTTAACCTAAAAGAAATCAAATTTGAGTCACGGTTTCTTGCGCCCCAAACCCTCTACTTAAAGCAGCAGTCCACTTCTGCAGCACTGAAGGGCAAAAAATTGAGAGAGTTTGTACCTAGTTAAGCGCATTGTGGAGTCTCTGAAAGATGTTTTATGTTTTTACAATGAAGTGCAGTGGGAGATTAATTTCTCATGCAGCCCTTACTGGGGTTTCTGTTTGCCTATGCCAGGTGACAGGATGGAGTTATCTCTCCCAAGTGGTTTCTTTGCTGCACTCAGAGTGATCTGCCTGGATCTTATGGGTAGGGCAGGGAGAAAACAAGTACTTGCTGTACTCTTAAAGCTCTCTGTGATGGAAGCTGACAGTCCTTTCCAGTGGGCTTTGTCTACACATGGCTCTGTTTGCAAAGCCACAGTCTGTCTGTCAGTCACTTCTGCCTTTCAAAGCCTTGCTTCAGACTGCTTTAAAAAAAACCCCAAAAACTTTTAAAATTCCTGGTAACATTGGATTATTCTTCTGTTAATCTATTGGATTATTCTTTCTCCAGCCATTAAAATGATAATTCAAAAGCCTTTAATTATTCCCACCTATGTAGCCCCCATGAAGTTGTAGCTTCAATAATGCTTCTACCGTTTGAGCTTTGAAGTTAATTATGAGTTGTCTTGTGCTGCTGGCTCAGCTCCTGTGTCGGGGCCCTGATCTTTTACCACAGCCCAGCAGCTGACAGAGCAGCTCGGAGAAGAGGGAAGAAGCAGTTGCTGTGCTTCCCTGATCCTGGGCAACAAAGCATGTCACTGGGCTGGTCCCCCGCTGGAATTTATGGCAGCCTGGCTGCTGCCACTGGGCCCGGCTGCCAGTGGCCACGAGGACCTGCTGGGAGGGCTGTGGATGAGCAGGGATGAAGCAAGCTGTGGACTTGGCCCTCTCTTCCCTCTACTTATGCCTGGCTCAGCAGGGAGTATGGAAACTGCTCTGCCAGCTCTCTGCCATTGGAAAACTTTCAAGCTCTGGGAGATGTTTCTGAGTCCGGCTCTGCAGTTAAGTGCAGCACTGTAACAGGCAGTAATCGCACCTCACGCAAGAGTTTGGGACTTTAGGTTCAACACTGTGGCATGAAAATGTTGGTGCACACAGCTTTTCTGAGCAGGAACAGGGACATGCTAATGTACAGCGCTTCCGATACAATTGCCTTGAATGCCTTCTCTATGTTGTACTGAACGTGCTGACATTTGAAGGTGTAAAAATACTGATCTGCCTGCACACTGCAAGCCTAGTTTATATCTTGCAACTCTAAATGTTAAAGCTCTTGCCTGTCACCAGCTTTTATATCTTTGCTTATAAGGCAAAGGGAAGAGGTGACACAGGTAACAGCATATTATTGAAGGGAGAGGAATGTTTGCTGGCAGAGAGACAATAGCACTCATTTGGTGTGAAATGTCACAGATTGCCTCATATTTAACTGTATGTAGAGATATTGTCTGGAAGTATTTTACAAATTGCTCAGAACAATGTCAACTCCAGCAACTGGTTGCATTCAGCATAAATATTTTGAGTTATTCATTACCATTAACACAAAATAGTAATTGTTGCATCTTGCACCTTCTCTTTTTTTAAATTAAACTTGGCAGGACCAAGCACTCCTTCCTCATGCCAAATTATGCACTATGGAGTTTAGGCCATGAAAATTTATTGTTGCAGTTGATGTAAATTGCATCTAATGGGCAAATGACTGGGCTGTGCTTACAGCCAGCTTTGTGTTCTAAAGGCACATGCCAGCAGGTTGGAAGCAGAGGCAGAGTAAACAGGGCTTATCTGTTTCCCTTCTCCTGTGACCGTTTTCTTCTCACTGCTGGGCTGCAGAGCTCCTGGGGTGACACTCTTTGCTCAGGTCCCTTCTATTGTGTTTGCAGTGGCTGTAACAACCACTGTGGGGTGGGGCCAAGGATTGAAGGCTACGGATGAGGGCAGATCTGATCATTTGGCAGGATTTTAAGGACTCTTTTTATAGTGGGAACAAGCCACCAGGATACAGTTCATGTAGTTTCCCTGTGTCTCATTGAAAAATTAATTGTGGGGAATGTGGGAACACGGTGCTTAAAACTGGGGAGCATCATCTCATTGCCTTCCTGTGCTCCCAAGTCTCCTGTAGCTGGAGCTTGGCTTTAATTTTGTTGTTGAGATGAGATTTGGTCATACAGCACCTCATGCCTACAGCCCAGCCCCAACCTGGAGGCATTAATGAAATGTAACTCATGTCTGGTCAAACTGGGAAGCTAAACCAGTTTGGAATGCAGATGAAGAAGGGTTTCTGCCCTGCTGTGAAACCTTTCAAGGCTGATGTGGAGAATCCAGCTCTCTGCTGGAGGGAGTCCAGACCGCTCTTCCCACTCTGGTTGTGGAGTACAAGGTAAATAAAAACATAATCGTTATTTTGTGGAAGGGCTCTTGAAAGCTTTAGAAGAGAGGAAGATGACAGCTGTGGAGCAGGAGTGTCCAGAACTACTGTAGCATTTGTTAAGCTATTAACAAGAAAGTTTACTCCAGCCTTCTGTAACTTCATTTCAAACGTGATATAATTATTGTTTACGCTAAAGCCTAAAGCTGCTTCCTGTTTCCACTATAGTAATTATGCCAGAGGCAGACCATTTATTCCCAGTGTATCAGCCCAGGATATGGCCATTACCACATTAATGGGAAGTGCCTTCAAATTGTTACACTTGGCAATAACTATATCCTGGAGTAACTAACTTCTCGCCATTCAGCTCGCAAGTTTATAAGCATCTCCTGATGAAAATAAACAGGAAAGCACTGATCCTCTTTCCCCTGCCCCATTGCTTCAAATGCACTTAATCTTAAATAGGATTTTAGAGGAGAACCTACTTCAAAGATGCTGCTACTGCACCAGTATATGCTAAAAGAAAGGAATTTGTGCCTTTGTAACTCCCTGTTGCACTGGGGTGGGAAATAGGAAAGCTGGAAATTGCTTCTATGCTACAGTGACTCCTCAGTGGAGTCAGTGTCCCCAAGCATCTTGCTGCCCCACGAGTTTTGCTGCTCTGCTGTGGAGTGTGCCGGGCTGGGTTGAGTAACAGCCTTTGCAGAGGGGGCTGGTCACTGGGAGGAAGTGCCACCTGAAGTGGTGATTGAATTCTGCAGTTTGACTTGGGTATTTGGCAGTTTTGGCCTCCTGGATTTTATATTGTGGCCATGACTTGTTTTATTTTCTTGAACTGGCTTTAAGCATCATATTTACTGACTTTTGTTTCCAATGAGCAAATATGTAAATTTTAATTAATCCAAGCTGAAGTTAAAAAGAAAACAAGCCTCTTGATTTGAGGGGGTTAAGGGCCTGGAGTCCTTTGGCTCATTTTTTCTATGGGATTCAATCTGAGTGCTTGTTTCACTACTTCTTGCATTCCAAGCCTGTCCAGCTTGCTCTGTTGTGGTGGGATGGTTTGGTGATATGGAATCCCTGCTGGTTTCTGGCCACTGTTGCTACACCAGGGAAACCTGCCTGAGTTGTTTTGGACTGTGAAGTGCATGATAGTTGAGACTTCATCCTTAGTTTTTCTTTAAAACTTCCCTGGCACTTCCTTTGTGGCTGAGTGTGGTCTGTTGTGGGGGCTTGGTGAGCCACACATGCAGTTCTGCCAGAGGGGAAGTTTGGAAAGGCTGCACAATACTGCATGGCCCAGCTTACTGGGGAAATGCTCCAGCATCCTGGGCTGCCTTGGAGTACAGATGGAAGAGGAAATTACTCTTACTCCAGTAAGAGAGTTAATATCTTCAGCAGGCAACCTCGTGCATGCTATTCCTTTCCCCATAACCTGGAACTGGCAGGGCCTCGTGCATCCTGGCTGTCACAGAGAATCAGCTGTGGGTAAACATTTCCAGTAGGATTGGAGAGTTTCCTGAACACCCTATGTTCCGTCTGAGTTAGTACTGGTGTTTGGGGGATTCCTGGAGGTGGCTATGCCTGTGCCAAGCACATTTCACACCGTGTGAGCCAGCCCCTTGCCTAGGACACGGCAGACTTTGGCTCTGCGCTCTCATGGCTCCATGTGCTTCTGGGGCTGGATCCCAAAGGCATCTTCTACCTAAATACTGGCAGGGAGCTTTTCCATTCCTCCTTATTATGGACCATGAATGCTTTGTGGGAGTGCAGGGCTCAGTCAGGTTTGTGTGTCTCATAGCAATTAGCTGAAAAGCACCAATTATATTGGATTTGGCCAATAGATGCTAAGGGGATAGTGTAGCCACCTGCTGAATTCTGCATTTAATCCCCTCATGTCCTTCATGTATTTAAGAACCTCCATCCGCGGATGCTGTGTTATCTGCAATGGCTACAGGTGCTGGTTGCAGGAAGAAAACAAAAATCATGCTTCTGGAAGGGAAAGTCAGCTTCTTGAGGCTGTCAGATCTATATGAAACTGAACTTATATGACACATCTTCATTATTAAAGCAAATTAGAATTTTTCCTGTACTTGCTCTCATACCTGTGCTTCCAACTGGGATTAGGCTCCAGGATGGGCACTGCTAGCAAGAGGTGTAAATTTGGCAGGATTTGAAATACCTGTTTGAGGGCTGAAGGTGCTGTCAGCTGCAGTTTGCTGTTCATCTTTAGTGAGACTGTCTTATGGACAGTTTTTGTTCTGCTGTGTGCTGGGGAAAAGCCTTGCCATGCCACTGTCCTAGACTGGGTATTGGGAAGAGTCTGACAAATGCTAGTACTGGAGAGGACGTGTTTAAAATTATCCTGGCCTGGAACTGGCAGAGGCCCAGCCTCCTCTTCAGAATAGCAAAGTCAGGAAGGAGATTTCCAGGGCCTGACTGGGGCTCTTTGGCCAGGCCATCACACCACTTCTGTTCTCATGATGCACTAGGGAGGAGAGGAAAAAATAGCTTCGGACTTTTTTCTGTGTGTGAAAAGATTTGGAATATTTGCCAAAGGCAGTGGAGGGAAAATCTGCTTGTTTTGGGGTTGTTTTTCTCTTTTTGCTCCTGGTCCACATGGGTTCCTGGGCAGTGCAAACTTAGCAGTTGTGCTGATGAGCAGGGGTGTCAACTACGAAGTGCTTCTCTTGGCTTGGCGTGAGGAGCAGCCTGTGAAAATAAACTGGAAATCTTCAAAGTGTTTGCAGTGAAAGTAGCGTTCCCCTGAAGAATGGAGAAATGTTGCTGTTAACCTGAAAACCAGAGCTTTTGGCTAGAAAGATGATAGAACAAAACATTCGTAGCACATACTGGATGTTCTTGTGTGTCTGTTCATTAAAAAAAAAAAAAAATAAGAGGGAGACTTTTTCACTAACCAGGATAATGTGGTTCTGCTCATTAAGCCAGGAGCAAACGACATTTTTCTGCTCTCTGGGTTTTCACCAGTGTATGGGGCTAAACTGATTTCCTGAGGAAGCACGGGAACTTCTCCAGGGCTGGAGAGCAGTGAGATGTGGGGCTGGGGGAGAACAGGATGCATTCAGTGGAAGTGAGACAAGGTCAACTCACTGTCTCTTCAAGTCTCTCCCCCTAAAGGGGTACATGAGTATCCAACCAGTGCTAGGTTCACTTTTCACCTTTTTAGCTAACTCTAAGAACCTGGGACAAACCACGTTCCTTGCATTTATAAGGGTACCTTCTGCAAAGTTTTGATTTTTTTTTTCTGTGTGTAATACCTCAAATATAAAGCATACAAATACTACTTAGTGCCTGTCTACTGAAGTTACAACTGATGTTAAGCCCCTACTATTTCTGCATTATTTGCGGCAAGAAGTACTAATGTAAGAAACAAAGTATAAGAAATAATAACCTTTTAATGTATTTTTGTTGGTTGAAGGAAAGATTTAATGACTTCCACTTATTGTTGCTTTATCTTTCTGCAGGGATGTGAAAGCAGGAAATATTCTTCTTGGAGAAGATGGCTCAGTGCAAATTGCAGGTAACTTTCCTAGTACCTTTGAGTAAACTTTAGGCATAACTGCATATCCAAAGAAATAGTTTAATGATCAAGGAGAAACCTACATAGAAATGTTAGCTTCAAAAAGCTCCACAGTTCATAAAACAAACAAAAACCCCCAACCATAAGCAAACCACAAACCAAAGCGAAAACCCAACCCAGAGTTTATTATGTCTTGTTATCTTAAAATACTATTACTTGGAATAATGACAATCAGCAGATATAAATCATTTGCCTGTGAAGTCCTCAGAATCAATAGATCAGATAAAGTTCTTGGCACAAGCTAGTCAGATTTTTGCATCAGCAAGTTTATAGGTTTGGAAGTGGAGTGCACAGACCTCACCGATTTATCACTGACGTGCGAGGTGGTTTTCTAAAGGTCTCTGGTGAAGGGTGGATAGATCCATCAGAAGGAAGTGGCCATATCTGATGGTAAAAGTCATTTAAGGAAAGATCAGCTGGTCAAACTGCTCCTGTGGATGCTGCCTGCTCCGCTTCAGTTGAGCTGGATGGTAGAGAGGGTGTTTAAGTGGCTGCCCTGGCCCAGCCCAAACTGGAGGGATCTGGAAGTCTTGGAAGCAGTCATGCAAAGAAAAGCTGTTAAGACAGTTGCTTTAGCTAATAGGGGTGTGCCTGGAGATGTCTGCTGCAGTCACTGCTGACACGAGCTGCAGCTACAGAGGTGTGCTGGGAACAGTCCTGGGTGGGGATAGACCATGGGGAAAAGAGTATTGGCTGGTGTGTTTTCTCCCCTGACCCCCTTCTGATATTTTATTTCATACATGTTCCTACAGACTTCACTCTTCTTTCCAGAAATCAAGAATTATGCCCCATCCCTGAAACCATTCAGGGTTTAATGGAGCTCTGAGTAACCTGTTCTGGTTGAAGGTGTCCCTGCCCATGGCAGAGGGTTGGACAAGATGACCATTAAAGGTCCCTTCCAACCCAAACTATTCCGAGTTTTTTGATTATTATTACTGCAGATTATTAAGTAAGCCAAGATTTTTGGAGAGTACATTTAGAACCTGTGATATTTGTTTTTCCTTCTTTTCCCAGCATGCTGTTTTCCTATCCTGAGTACAATTTTTCTTCAGTTCTCCTTTCCCTCAGGACCGTGTTCTTCCTGTGGATCTTGTAGTGCCTTTGCCACGGATCATGTAGTGCCTTTCCAGTCCTTTGGGCCACCTCTGGCTGGGGGGCAGAGCTCATGTCCAGTCCTGCCAGCTTGGCAAACATCCCTGTACATGTGTAACATTTTCAATCCCGTATCTAACTGGGAAGAGCCATATCTGTGTGTGACGAGGTCTCTCCTTTAGTGCGCTGTCCTGCTGGTAGAGGCACAGCAGTGGGTCCAACCAGGGTGCTGGGAATTCAGGGACAAGGCAGTGACTGCTGTATGAGGAAGAAGTGCCTGTAGTATTGTTTATTCCTTTGGAATATCTACGCCTGGTGTTGCATCTTGGAATGAAAGATGTAGGTTTTCCAACAGGAAGTAGAACATATTGAAACGAAGTTTTTTATAGGTGGCTCTCCTCTCTGCAGAGGACAATAAGCCCTTTTACAGGATGTAACACCTATTTCTGTTTAAAACCTGAAGTTGCCTTGTTTTCTTTTTTAAGTCTCCTGGTGCCCTTAATGCCTGCTGTTATATTTCTAATGAGGTGTAAATAATTCAATTGTGTGGCAGCTGATGGAAGGTAGGGAGTGGCCCTAAAACGCTCAAAAGAGCAAACTTTATACACTGAAATCCTACAGTTTTTTCCATAATGGGGCCAAGATATAACACTTTGGGTTTGTAATTGCATCGAGCTTTTGGTGCTGTTCTGGGAGAGGCTGCAAATAGCTGTAACTCTGAGTGTTTCTGCCAGCCTAGAGAGAGCTGCTTGTGTTTCTCTCCTACAAGGGTGTCAGGGCTTGGCTTTTTTGTATTAAGGCTCACTGGCAATAGGTACCTGTTCGTGTATTTTTTCTGAGGAGCAGTTTTTAGTTGATAAATTGATTTAAGGTTGACTGGTCTTAGCTCTACGAATTTCAGAGGATTTATTTTATCCGTGATTGTACATGTTCCCCTAGACTGAACTAGTCGTGGTTTATGTGTGCAACATTTAAATGATGAAATCCATCTCTCTGCATTTCCTTCGAAAGCAGCGTTGCGAGATGTGCAGAGTTCCCTCTTTACAAATTCTTTCTTTGAACATGCAGAAGGACCAACTCTGCCACCTTTCATCAGCTGCAGCAGGGTCACTAAACCAAGGTCAGAGAGTTCACTGCAGTGGCAGGAAGCACTTTCATTTCTGTGGAGGCAGCTGATGACTTGAAAGAAATGAAAATAAATGAATGAATAATAGAGAAGAGCCTGACCTGGTCATAGCATGAGATTTTGGTTCTGTGGGAATTTCTAACACTTAAGCTTCCTTGCCTCCTGGCCTGGGATGAAGTAGCAAAATTTCTCGGGAATTTTTTGAGGGGGAAAAAATGCTGGAAGCAAAACAAGCCCAATAAAACAAGATTTGTTTCAGTGAGATCAAAGCGCTTGCCTTTGACAATAATATTAATGCATATTATGAATAATTCTGTTGATTGTTGAGTGCTTCAGTTATGAGCTGGATGACATCACTGCGTTCCCATGAAACAAACGCTCTTAAGTTTCACTGGAAAGTTACACCACGAGATAAAAAACAAAAGATTGATCAGCTGTGGAATGTAGCCTGAGGGTTGGAGTGAATGGGGCACCTCCCCGCAAGGAGCTGGTTTGATGTACATGAAAAATTTAAATCATGTAGCAGGGAAGAAAGACTTCAATTCTTTTATAATGACTCCTTCCCTTCTGCCATTCCTCTATCCAAACTGCCTGTGAACAGTTGTTAAGAAGGTCTTACTCAATCTTTGGCTTTTGTGACCTTGTGTTCCTGTGTGTTTCCTACTGCTTGACACAATTCTGTTTCTTGTCCCAGATGAAATGTAATTCTAAAATGTAAATGAGGAATGTACATCTCAGTCTGGAAATCCTTTGAGGGAAAACAGCAAAGGTGCATTTGAGATTGAGTGATGGGAACCTCACTGCAGGACTGTACCCCACAATGTGTCAGTGAATTCAATTGCTTGAAACTTTCACTGTATGGAATTCATGGCAGTAATTTTGCTGCAGTATTGCACAGTTCTAACCAGTGAAAATTAAAGCTTCTTTTGTGAATTTTGGTCTGTGCAGTTCTGTTAAGGCTGAACAGAAAAAGCAGCTCGATGAAGGTGTGCCAGACTTTTCTCAGGTTCTGTTTGTAACCCTGAATTGATGGTTGTGCATATGGGGAAAGCCACTGTGGGAGCACTGTGAGCTGAGGCGGCTGCAGGTAAAGAGATGGAGAAGAAATCTGTGAGCTCGGGGACATCTGCTGGAAGTGGGAATTCTAAAAATTCCTCTAATGGCCTGCAAAAATTCCCAGCTTGGAACTCCTCCCCAAGTCTTATTTTTACTCATGACTGTATTTTTAACTCTGTCGCTCCTTTGGCTTTCAAAAAGTGCATCCACTGAACCAAGGAGAAAATTGCCTTTAACAGATCCAGCTGACCAGCGAGACCTGAAGTGAGGCAGTTTGCTTCAGTCTTAACATTGCTCTTTTTTTCCCCAAGGGCACTGGCTTGGGCTTGTGGCTTGGCACCAAGTTTTTGGAGCCTGTTACAATTCAGAGTGTCGCTTTCTGAGTTTGAAGTGTTTTCCTGCACACTGGATTAATCTGTCTTCTGGTGAGAGCAGGACTCTTTCCCAGATACCATTGTTCTGGCCTGTGCTGACAGTGGTTGCAATGTAAATGGAGATAGCCACGTTCTTTTGTGTCCAGCCTCTCCATGGCAATTACTTCATTTCTTTTAATCAGAGCATAAAACCTCTTTGCCCTGGCATTTATCGGCTCCCTGGAGTCTAAAAGTGCACGGATAAAAACACTCTGTCAACATAAAACTGCATCGGCACCAATATTGCTGCATAAACCGGGAGATGGCTTCTCACAGTAAGCAAGGGTTTGCATTTGTCAGTTTATTTAATTATGCAGGACCTACTGTGAAATGAAGTGAGCATCTTGATAGACTGGGAAAGGATGGGAGAGGTTGAGGGGAATCTCTCCCAGGGTGTATGAGACTCGCTCAGTATGACATGCTCCAGCCATGGCATGATGTGAACATCCTATTGAGACTGAACGCAGACTAAATCTTTTTCCCCTCAATTTTATCCACTGGGATATTAAATAATGCTGTCACCCACCCCTGTGAGATTGAATGCGATGGTAAAAGTGTCTGCTGAGGGCTGAGAGGCACACATCCCTCCATGTGTGGATTTTTTGGGTGTGGAGACAATAACATGATTTCTTCAGAGTTTAAAACCAGAGAATTCTTAACGCGCACTCCCGAGAGGTGCCCGCAGTGTCAGCCATGGCCCGGGCAGGCCGTGTTGCCAAGCAGTTGAAGTAGATTGAGATTTCACTAAGTCGTTCAGGACTTGCTAATTGATCCTGGGCAAATTGCCTAACCCCTCTCTCTTTATCTATTTATAAAACGGGGATAGTTAAGGCCAGGCAAAACTTGTGTAACTGAATTTGTGTAACTTTCCACAAATCCATGCCAGCTTGTCACCGGTTCGCTGTGTTCCTGACTGCTCTTAATTCATTGTACTAAAATAGCGCTCTACATAAACATCGAGCTATGATGCAGGCAGTGTCATTCCCCACTTTCCCTTAGGAAACTCTAACTTTGGGAGATTAAATTGCCTGAACAAGGAGCAAGGCACAAATCTAACTTGGGCAGGGAGTGTCAATTGCAGGGCTCACTCAAGGAACCTGTGTTGTATCATGAACACCTCAGAGCCTCTTCTCCCTTTCAAAAAAAGGGCCAAAAGTATTTTTCTCTGTGATTGGTGGAGAGTTTCAGGGCCTCTCCTGCAACAGCATGTTGAGAAATAACTTTTGCTTTGTGTCACTTGTTCTATCTGTGTTTCTTGAAGAGATGTTGCACTATTGGATTGTTGAAACCACTTGTGAATGTCTCGGAGGCGATGGCTGGCGTCACCCAGCCTGGGCTTTGTCATCCTTAAGTTACTGTGTGAAGGAGGAGGACAAGTGTGCATTTACAGATCCAATACCACTGTGCATCCATCGAGACTTTAAAAGGAAAGAAGCCTTTGATTCTTTTTCTCCACTAATCTTCCTTTTATCTGGTGTCCTACCACCTGCTGCGTTCTCAGCACAAAATTGCTATTTATCACTGCCTTCCTCTTCTTGCTGCCAGGTTTATTCATCTTCAGTGCTCTAAAAGCTTTAAGTTTTCCAGGAAAGCACTAAGTACAACTTCAGATACTTTCTGATGGTGGACAACTGAACACGAAGGAAGGTGGCTGGTGAAAAAAACACTTAGTGCTGTCTTCTGAAATACTTTTTTTTAAAGACATCTCTGAGTGATTTTGAAGTCAAGATTGAATTGTTGTGATTTCCTGCCCCTGCTGGTTGAAAACTGCTTTAGGGTCGGATCCAACCCCACCAAACTCTGTAGGAGCTCTTCTGATATAGGCAGGCTTTGGTCCTGGCTCTCAGTCCACATTCTTCCTTTCCTTCCCTTCCCCTCTGTGTACCTGTAGGTAGCTACGTGTTGTAGCAGGTACTTGGGCTTTTTAGGATTCAGGTAATGTTACAATATGAGATGGCTGA
Source organism: Platysteira castanea (assembly GCA_013397175.1). Taxonomy (NCBI): domain Eukaryota; kingdom Metazoa; phylum Chordata; class Aves; order Passeriformes; genus Platysteira; species Platysteira castanea. The sequence goes on from VYXC01001271.1 coordinate 114,264, forward strand.
GGAGAACTGATTTTTAACAGGATAAAACAATCTAGAATATGGTAGAAATGTACCTTCCTGAGAGACACACCTGCAGTGGTTCCTGTTGTGGTGTGGTCCTGCCCCACAGCATTCTTGTGTTGGTGAGTTGTTTGTAATGGGTCTTTCATCTTCTACATTTCCGGAGTGGTCAGAGTAGTTTTTAAGTTTGACAGTTTGGGTACCTTATTATCAAGAATTGTTGCCTCATTCCATGCTTTTCAAACACTTCTCTGCAACTTCATTGTCACTCTGGAGTGTCCTGTAGGGTGTGTGGTTTGCAACATGTGTTTTTGCTGGAAGAGACAAAATTTGCCGTATTTTGTGCAGAGCCTGCTTCAGCAAAATTGACATTCCCATCCTGGATTGCTTTTGCTGTGATATGACAGTCTGGAGATACACATCTTTATGGGGGGTTTTTTGAGCAGTCTTTGGTTTAAATGACTGAAACAAATGACTGAAACAAGCTCCAACAGATGAATCTTTTCTACATTGCTTCAGAAAAAAAAAATCCTACCACTTCCATCCAGACACCCTGGAGACGGTTATTTGCTATCAGATTGCTGGAAGCCTGCAATTTTTGGGCTCCTTTAGGATATCTGACAGTCGGTGGGTCCCCAGCAGTGGTGGTTACCGGTATTGCAAGCCAGGTCCGACCGTTTCCAATTCCCCCTGTCTCTGGTGATTCAGTCCTTTCCAGTTATCACTGTAGTGAGCCAATATAAACTGCGAGCTGCCAAGGAAGAGTACAAATGTATAAACACTTCGGAGCTATCCTGAATTTCATGGGTTTTCCCATTTTCTAGAGTTAAATTCATTTGCCATAACCTAGTTCTGTTTTAACCTTTCTGGGGGCAGAGAGACTGAGGCGCAGATGGTGCCAACTGCTCTGAAGTAGGAATTGAACCTGAACTTGTGGTTGGGGTTGTGTTTTATTGCTTTGCAGATATTTCCTGAGAGCAGGCGCATTCTTATCTGAATAGCTGGGGCTTGGATAAAGTTAGTAAGATGACATTTGAGAAGATGGTCTCAAAGTCATTCCTTACAGCGGAGTAGCACAGGCTGTTTGAGCCTGTTTTAGCCCACTGGAAGTGAGGGAATTTAATTGGGAAAACATTAAATAAATCAACCATGTAATGAAATAAACTTTAATTCCGTTTAAGCTTTCTTCAGATGGCAGATGTAGGGGCCTGATTTCCATCTGGAATTTATAAACCCATGTTTGATGTGAGATGTGGTGAATGCTGTGTAAAGGACTTGTGTTTTTACTGCTGGAATGCTTTTGCTTTGAATGGCATTTCCTTTCCCCTCAAAATGACTGCATGGAAACTTGAGGTAAGATAATATGTGCAAGTTCAAATACAGCACATCACAATAAAATGCTGATGGCACTTGGACAAGTTTCTATTAGTATTATCTTATTTAAAAGAACATCTAATTACTCTTGTGTTTAGAACAATAGATCTTGCGAGACTTCCTGTAATGAGCAGTGAAAGGCAACTTTACTCTGAATCTTTTGGGAAGCTACTTCAATTTCTGGGAAAAGCAAAGATAATGGATACTCACATGGAAGATCTCAAAGCAAAAATCACTCTTGCAAGAAGTGAGTTTCCAGAAAAATACAAACTGCAGTGCTTATGGGGACAGTGATCCATCTAGGCATTCTAAAACCTCAAGGTTAGCAGGAAGCCAAGATACCTTTGGGGACAGGAAAAGAGCAGGACAGCACATCTGGAAGAGCTGAATCCTAATGATAGGCTTTTGTTAGTGCTGGTTTTAGCCCTGTGATTTCTATGCAACTTTCTTTAATGTCACTTTGCAGTTACCCATGTCAAGTACTTGAGTAAGCACTAAATTCCTGTCCTGGAAGTCTCTAACTGAAGTGAGCTGGAAGCTTTCAGCATCTTCTTCTGAGTGATAACTTCAGGGGTGTTTCTCAAATATTGAAATACTAATGAGAAGCGACTCATTGCGCTGCTGGTGTGATGCAGAGGGAAACTTGGGACAGTCCTCATATGGATGGCCATGACTTGCAAATTGTAAGGAGGGATTTTATATTGCAGTAATTCTTCAATATAACATCCTTAAGCCATGCAGTAACTCTGGCTTCTCTGGCCACAGAGGCAAAGGCTTTTACATTTACAGTTAACTGTCAGCAGAGTTTCAATCAGTTGTGATCAATAGTGTTCTGGTTTTATGTCAAATAGCCCTGGAATTTCAGAGATTTGCCCTCCAAGCCTGTCATCAGTCTCAAAAATGGCATTCTCAAAAATGGAGATTTTGATTGCTTGTACTGTGTTTTAAAAAATAAGTATATGTAGATAAAGTTGAGTTATGGGGAATTGAGTTATATATTGAGTTATAGGCCTGTTGCAGGGCTGTAATTCAGCAATACATAAATAGTGTAGTTCGGAGTAGATTGGGAAGAAATACTTACACAGTTCTGTGTTAACAGTTTCCCTGTCACTTGATTTTTTTTTTTTTCCCCTCCAAACAAAGTGCCATCCTCTCTTCAATGACTTGGTTGCCAGATCTTTTGTAATGCTCTTCTCTGAACAAACATGCTTTATCCCATTGCTGTCCCTGTATGCTGCTGCTGGTGACAGATTCTGTTTTCTGTGTCATTCTTAATTGCATAAAACATGAGGTTACAGCTTAGTTTTCACATAAAAGAGTGATTTGTTCCAAGAAATGCAGTTACCAGTGAGTGCAAAGGACATCCTTGAGCATCCTGGTTTGTGAAAGGTGTTTCAGGTAGGATGATGCTGTGCAGGGTGTGAATCACTGTCTGTGAGGCTTCCCTGGGATGCTTGGGCTGGTTTGTGGCACGTTCAGTATCATCAGGAACCGCTCCGAGGTCCTGTTGAAGCACGGAGCATTTGGGCCATGGAGGATTATCAAATAAAGCACATTCTGGTAATAAAACATCCAGAATAAGGGGCTGATTCCTCAGTTAGGACAGTGAAACGTTACCAAGGGATTTTCTCTGCACTCATCTTGGTTGCTGTGGATGTACAGGATGCTGCTTGAGGGTCAGTACAGTTATGTGTGTATGCAAATGTAAATAAAGCTCTGGCTGGCAGGGCAGGTTTGTACAGCATTAGGGCTGCTGGGGGAGTGTGGGCAGCCTCTAATGTGACCAGTGGGCTGTAATGGAAAGTGGAATTTTCCTCTCTGCCGGCCAGGGCTGAAAGCTCTGCTGTCCCCAGGAGCTGAATGGCGAGCTGCTGAATGGCAGTTCATGTACCAGCACTCTTAGCTAACTGTTGATCATTCCTCCTTTATTAGGAAACCCCTCATGCGTGACTGCATGGTCTGGTACTTAATAGGTGGCTGGGAATATGAGGGGAAAGAAGGGACAGCCCTTCAGTTTGCTCAGGATGTGGTATTAATAAATTCTGCTTTTGTTTGCTTTTCAGACTTTGGTGTTAGCGCGTTCCTGGCCACTGGTGGTGACATTACCAGGAATAAAGTCAGGAAAACTTTTGTGGGCACACCTTGCTGGATGGCACCAGAAGTTATGGAACAGGTGAATTGTTTTTTCCGGCGTCCTCTGAGCTGATCTGCACCTGGAATTCCCTGTTGTCATCAATCAACATACTTATTTCAAACTAAAATGATAATTTGACATCTTGAAGGGTTTTCTTAAAACCACAGGATTTTCTTTGACTTGCCTGTTACAGCCAGACTAGTACTGGGGAATGTTAAGTGTTCAGTAGATTTTTGCCCCATTGCTTCTCTTCAGGCTCCTGCCTAGGGTGAGGATGGGACAGCTCAGCTGTTGCATAAATAAGATTAACCTGCCCCTCCCTTTTGCATAAATGTAAGATAGAGTGTAAATAGTTGCACACGTGGTAAATATGCACATACACAGCTCAGTAACATGCTCTTCTGCATCTGCAAACATAAGAATTTGGGGTAGTTAGTTGTGACATGTCAGAGTGGGGAGTTAATTCAGTAAAATAACATACAGTTGACTTCATTCAGTTTTTAAACTTTTCTTGGCTTGTGAGTATCCAGGCTCTAAATGCTGAGGAATGCTTGCATTTCCCCCTTCCTCTGCTTTTTTGGCTGACTGAAAGATGTCATACTTCTTCCCCTTGGGTGGAGAAATGTCCTTTTTGTCCTCCACTGCTTCTAGACTGAACTACAAAAGCTTTGTCTGTGTGACTTGTGGTAAAGGACACCTGCAAACTTTGTTAAATGTAAAACTGCTGCCCATTTCTGGGCAAGATCCACAGAGAAAATCACACCACAGCCTTACCAAGGCATTTGCAGTAGCTGTCGATGGCATTGATGTTCAGCGCCATGAGCATTCCAAAAATTATCCCTCCTCCCCTTAAAATCAGTTTGACAGAGGGCTGGGTTTCTGACAAGTGTGTTAAGCAGAAATATAACTGCCTATAAATTGGTTTCCATTTTTCTTTCCTTTTTTTTTTAAACAAAAATATTTCAGGAAAACATTGTTTTGTTATAGTAAATCCACCTTGATGCATTTCTCTTTGCTGTTGTTCACAGTAAAATATTCTGAAGCTTGGAAGGAACTTGAATTAGACCCCCATGTGTATCTGTATCTAAAATTAAGTGCAGCTAAACACAAGTGCATTAAAGTGAATTTCAATGCATTTTTTCCAATATCTAAAACTTCCTGAGGCATGGAGATAATTTAGGAATAGCCTAAATACATTATTGGTGAAGGGCTTGTTCAATGTTTGGCCTTTTCAGTGGCTCCCCGTGGTGGCACTGAGGGGCCGGTGCATTCCAGCCCTGCTGCAGCCTCCTCAGAGTGCAGGTCTAACAGGGCAGAATAAAGCCACAGTTCCCAAATCTGGGTTCTCTTTGCAAACTGGATTCTGAACTGCTTTGCTGTCGTGTTCTTCTGGATTTTTTTATTTAATGCTGATTTAAAATAAATAAAAATAGAGTATTTAGTGTTTCCAAAGCCAGATCAGAGCTGTCCCTCCCTTTTCTGTCCTGTGTGTCGGGCCCAGGGCACAGCAGCCTGGCCAGGACCTAATGGTGCTGCTCCAGGCTGTTGGCAGCTGCAACCCTCAGGACAAAAGGGAAAAAAGTCTCTAGGAGTGAGCTAAAAAGAGGAAATAAAGGCTTCAATGACAAAGTGTGGGGTGGTTCCCCACAAATGTGTTTCCAAAGGAGGTAAGTTTTCTAGGGAGTGCAGTACCTCCACCAAGGCTCATCTAACCAGTTGCAAATATCATGCTAAAGCAGTATTTGGGATGCTGATGATGCTGATGTGAAATCCTTCAGTGTCCATTAGATCATCTTGCTGCCTTCCAGCAGGTGTCACTCTGAGCCTCTGGATCCAGCCAGGAAGACGGAGAGAGGGCTTGCTCTAGGTTGGCCTTTCATATGTAGATATAATCGACTCAATTCCATCTGATGTACCTTCAGCACCGTTAAATTCCTTTAGAATGTTAATATTTGATTGCTCAACATTGTCTTTTAATGTATCGTCACTTGACAGATTTATGGCAAATGAAAGAAGTTGATGAGAAAAATAAATTATGTTGATATAAACTAACTACAGGGTGGTGACTAATGTATTGGACAGATGTCAAGATGAACTGCTGCAGTTTTGAGCTTTACAGCATTTGCTTGCAAGCAGGATTATGTGAAATAATTTAAAAAACCCCCACACTAAACAGTTAAAATCTTGTCAGGAAATGGAGAGTTGTACAGTGTATTGGTGTGCTTCAAGAGTAACTGCAAGATGGAGCTAAGAAAAATGCCCAAAAGTTATTCTCAAAACCTAAAAATAGTGTGAGGGGACTAAAACCCATGCTTGCAGTGTATTTCTTCTCGCCCTGGGCTCTTGTAAATTGTATTAGATATCTGTGCATGTTTATTTAACTGACTTGAAATCTGTTCAGAGTCATGGCATCCATAAACTGAGGCACTTCAAGAAACAGTTCAGACTTTTAGGGCTCATGAAAATTATACTTACAGGGTGGAAGAAATCAGTGCAAGACATAAATTCCTGTCTCTATAGCAAGTTTCAGTCCAACTCTAGTATTACGTGACAAATAGTGCAGGAGTGGGTTTTGTTAGTTTGCCAAGATTCAAGATCATCTTTAAAGGTAGCTTGGGGAATGCTTTTTGGCTTCATCACAATGAGTGTCTTTCTAAAGCTTGTTAGGTTAGCTGAGCACAATACCCCTGTTAGCTCTGCTCTGATTCAATTTTCATTTTTCCATAATGTAGTGGGAAGAAACACAAACCATCCTAAGCAACCAAAACGCTTTGATTTTTGGAGCTGCTCTTGAAGTTAGTACATAATGTCTCTCCCCTGCAGCGGAGAAAGCAAGTGCCAAAATATTACCTAATGATAATGAGGAAGTAACCACTTTGGCATATGAAATATTTTTTCCTGTGCAGAAGGGGAAGTAAATGCTATAAATTTTCCTGAACAAGCCTGTGTTTAATGTCAAGTGCAGAAGCTACTGTTAATTAGTGAAGGGAAACATTAGTCTGCAGGCAGGATTGAGCGGCTTTTACTGGGCTGGTGTGTCGTGAAGTTCCAGGATGGAGCATGTTTGCAGTCAGATTGATTAAGTGGTTGGCTGAAAGTGTAGTGAGGCGGGTGTCCCGAGGGGTAGCAGCCCATCCATTAACTATGAGAGTTTTATTACGCTGTGTAATGACTCCTTGTGTCTGTGTGTAGAAGTCAGAGCCTGGGTTAGCCCAGCACCCCTTTATGTTCTGCAGCGGAGTTTATGGCAGAACAGTCCTGGTCGTGCAGTGCATAACCATGATTTTCATCAGACTGTGACTTCTAAACCACCTCCTTCAAGCTATGAGGAGCTGGGGGGAAGTGTTCTTTCCATCTCTATAGGAGGGGAAGGTGTTCTTTCTATCTCTATAGTGCTGGTCTTTCCGAATTTGAGGAGGAGGGTGTGTGAAAGGGATGGTAGTGTAGGACAGTAAGAGGCACACAGTAACATCCTGTGATGTTTTTCAGGTCAGAGGATATGATTTCAAGGCAGACATCTGGAGCTTTGGGATCACTGCTATTGAACTGGCCACAGGAGCAGCTCCTTACCATAAATACCCGCCGATGAAGGTGAGCAGGTCTCCAGACAGTTGTGCAAGATAAGGGATCAGTGTGTTCTGTGGATGTTTCCAAGAATTTGGCTAGCATGTTGCACAGAAGAGTTTGTCCTCTCAACATAGCACGTTGCATAGAAGAGTTTGTCCTTTCAACCTGCACTTGTGGATCGCGATGTTCTTGGATGTATCTTGAGTCACCTTTTAAAAATACGCCACTTCATCAGCATTATCTGAACTGCAGTTTTTATTTAGATCCTGATCATCATTCTTAAGGAAAGCGCTGTGAGTTTTAAACCTCTGAAGTCAGCAGATGTTTTTAGGGTTATAAATAATGATCCAGAATGCCTTACGGGCATCCGGTGACACTGGGATGGTGAGCCATTCTTTCTCCTGCACTGATAATCCTTCTTGATACCTTTCAGAGATTCTCTTGATACCTCTCGTGTTACCAATTATCCGAAAGAATGTTTAATTTTGTTTAACACTGGCACGGTCCTGTCAATCACTGATCCAGTTCAAAGTATCACATCAGTATGAAACTGTGGTATTGGCAACAACAGTATTTTATTAAGGATGAAGTGAAAGAAATGTTCTTGTTTAAACCTTGACACTTCAAAATTCTTTTTCAAATATCTTGAACCTTAGATCACCTTATGAGTTTGGCTAACTTTTCCTGTTTCCTGATGACCAGGAGCTGCTTCTAACATGCTGCTCTTTCAGGGGAATGGTACATTTTAAAGTTAAGAGCTGACACCCATCAGTTGAGGTCTGAAGCATCCTGTCCTTCTAGTGAGCTTTGGGATCTTTTTCCTTATCTCCTTTGTGATATCTGATGATATCTTGTCTCAGTCACAAAACTTGAAGCCCCTTTGGCCCACCCTCTTGAAGGTCACTGGTTCTCCTTCTGGGATATGTGGTCCTTCGGATGAACACAAGGGGGTGGAGAGCCTGTTCTACCCCCAAGGCTGATGGTTAGAGCAGTGGCCTGGGATATGAGGCCTGTGGGAATCAAGTCCCTCAGTTTTTAGCATTGGGAGAACGATGTTTTACACAGGCAGATAGTGATAGGACAAAGGGGAATGGCTGTAAACTAAAAGAAATTTAGATTAGATGTGAGTAAGGAGTTCTTTACTGTGAGGATGCTGAGGCCCTGGCACAGGTTACCCAGAGAAGCTGTGGCTGCCCCATCCCTGGAGGTGTTCAAGGCCAGGTTGGATAGGGCTCTGAGCAACTTGGGCTAGTGGAAGGTGGGAATTGGAATTAAGTGATCTTTAAGGTCCCTTCCAACCCAAACCACTCAATGGCACTGTGGGTAAACTTCCATTTTCTGAATCTTAACTGCTGGAGTGCTATGGGTGTTGGGTGTCACTTCTTCAGGACCTGGTGCCTCCCCTCCCACACCACAATTACAGTGGCATTTGGAAATCTAGCAACTCCTAACTCAGAACAGGCACATCCATGTATCCCTTTAAAGGCCAGGACTTTGCACAGGCTTAACTGTTGTAGAACAGAATTACTTTTAAGGCTTGTCATCTATGTGCAGGGACTGTTGAGAGGCTGAGTAGTTCAGAAATGCCATTAAATTTCCTACAATATCAGTGGCTGTGGCAGAGCAAGGAGCAGTTCAGGGGAACGTTTTGCTGATTTAGGTGCTGCTGGTTTCACTGGTATTTCCTTCTGGGCTGTGATTATTGGTAGCATTTTGCAGCAGCTTCTGCAAGTTGTACTTCTGCTTATTGTGGTTCGAATGCATGGGATGAAGCTTTGAATACCAACATCACCTATTTAGTATCAACAGCACCTACTTAGTGCTATCATATGCTAGACGGAATTGAGTCCCCAGTTCTGTGAGGTTTGGGTTCCAGTCAGGCAGCCTGCAAGAAGACTTCTCTATTTTATGTATTGAATGTAATTGTATTGCACTGCAGATTAATTTTGTTATGCAGCAAAATTACTCATGCATTAAGTGACCCTTCAAGAAGTGGGGAAGAAAGCAGGGAATTCTGTCATGGGCTGTGTAATTTCAGCTAGATTGATGGGCTTTTGCTGCTCTAAGCAATATAGCTGTTGAAAGCTATTTAAATGTGCTATGTGCTGTTTCCTTTTCTAAAAATAGATATTCATCTGTATGTAGGTGACAAGTGGAAATGGAAATGAGTGATTTTCTTCCTTTCCTTCAGAATATTTAAGTGATGTGAGGGAAATCAATTTGGTTTGATAGGTGCTTATGTGAGGAATGTCTTCACCTGCTGTCACATTGGTACATGGAAGTGAACTCTTGTGTTTTTTTATATTGCCCTTCTGTCTTTAATTTGATTTCTAGCTGAGAAATACCTCCGGGAGGAATATTGAATCAAAAGCCTTGCACAACTGCTCATCTCGAATGAGGAAAGCTGGTAGCAGTTCTGCTCTGCTTGCACTTTTAATCCTGCAAAACAGACCTGGAAACACATTCCAACCTCGTGTTTGGCCCACAGACTGCGCTGTGGGCCAGGAGATGGGATGGAAAGCAGTAACTTAAATTGTGGGTGTTGGTTGTCAACACATCCTTGTTGATTCAGATGCTTGATGAAAATGCTTGTCTGAAATACCTTTTCCCCAAGATCTGTCTCTAACAAAGGCCAAAGAAAATCTCTTTGCCAATAGAAATAATTTTTTCAGGTTTTAATGCTGACGCTACAAAATGATCCTCCGTCTTTGGAAACTGGTGTGCAAGATAAGGAGATGCTGAAGAAATATGGGAAATCATTTAGGAAGATGATTTCCTCGTGCCTACAAAAAGACCCTGAAAAAAGGTGAGAATGGATTCCACTAAAATAAATTAAAACAAACAAGCAGACAAAGAAAACCTCAAACTCACAAACATCATTATGTCCCCTCTTTTTTGAAGTTGGTATACACTCTGCCCTCCAACCTTACAGTCACAAGGAACACAGCCTCTTGCTGTGTGGCAACAAATTCTCTTGGCTGTCCTTATTTTTATGGATAAATGTCTGGCAGTGTGCCTGGCCAGGGCACACATCTTCCATTTGGGTTAATGAGAGTGCATCCCAGTCCACTGCCTGGGTAGGGCCATTCTCCCTTGGCCACCTCCAGCAGGTGACTCCAGTTCATGTTTTGTTCCCAGTCAAAACTGCTTTGTGTTTACAAATCAGAAATTACAGGTTGGGCAATATGTGTTTACTTGCAAAGCTACATAAATAAACTTTTTAAAATTTGCCAGTGCAAAGAAGGCTTTCAGTGTAGTTTTGACTTGTTTAATTATATGTAATATTTGGTTTGGATGGGAAATCAGGAAAAACACTGGCAAATTTTACCAACATGTTTTCATCAATACAGATTGCTTAAGTGACCTGATGACACTTTCAGCCTTCCTTAAACAGTATCTTGACTACTCAGTGATGTAAAAAATACTACCAAGGGGATGGTGTGTGCTGTGCCATTTTTTTAATACCTCTTAGGCTGGTTTTTTTTTCCCTCCTCAGTAAGCAAACTTAATTCTGGAAAGGAAGAAGTGCTTTCATAAAATAATAATAATAATGAAGACATTTTTCAGTTCCCTCTTGTGCCAGATCCAGGAACACAGGCTTCTCACGCACTGTGCAATGAGTCTCTCTCTTCTAACAAGCATTACACTTGAAATGCTTAATGAATCCAGTGGAGTGCTTGATAAAAGTTGATAGCTGAGTTTTTTTCCCAGCATGAATTTTTTTCACCTTTCTAAAGCATATCCTATCCTTGCAGGATCAGATTATTTATAATCACTCTGAATGTGACACACCCCTTCTCTCTCAAGCACTACTGACAGCACTGGCATCGTCCTGAGTGTGGGAGCAGGAGGCTGGCATATTGCGTGGGAAGAGAATTAAGTGCAATTGCTTTCTGATTATTTTAGGGGCTCCCTTGCTATAAGGTGGATGCCTTTTGTTGGAGTAGTCTGTGATGATATAAACCCTGTGATGAAGGGCCTTTGCAGGTCACTGATTAAACTCTGTTACTGTTTAAGCACCGTTTGCAGTGTGGGAAATGCTGTAAGCTTTCTCATTTAGGCTTGAGCTTTAGGAAACTCCTCCTAAACTGACCAAGGGGATGTCTCTTACTTTCCAGTATTTATTCTGAAGTCTGACTTGGAGGGAAAAATAGTTTATACTTGTTCATGCTCTTTTAGACCAAGATTGATCATCCCACCTGTGTTTAATAAAAGTAAATACACACATTTAATCAGGTATCTCTGAAATAACTGTTACTTGCACAGGGTCACTACTGCACTCCAGTGATGATTCTGTGATTTCAATTTTGGGCAAATTGTTTCTGTGATCCTGTTGTTATCTGAGAGTCTCAAGTTCAGCATCAAAACATGAGCAAATTCTCTCCACCATTCCCAAGTTATTCATTGCTTTTGAGCAGAATAGGCCTTGTTCAGAATACACTGAGTACTTTAAAAGATTGCTGGTGTAAAATTTACTTGGAATACATTAATTTTAGGGGAATTATACAGGAGAAGCTGATGCCCTCACGAGATGCCAACAAGCTGCAGCAGCCTGGAAGACCGTTGGGTTGAAAGGGAGCATTTATAATTGTCTTTTCTACATCTGTTTTTATTGACAGACCAACAGCAGCAGAACTCCTAAGACACAAATTTTTCACAAAAGCAAAGGTAAGAAAACACGTATTTGTGCAGAGGCTGTGGAAAGGACTTTTCAGAAGCATGATAGGTGTGGGTGACGGCTTTACTGGCAGAAGTGTGGGCTCTTTCACTTGGAGCTGGCAGAGCTGAGTGAGTTGAATGGGTCATTGTGAAGGAACAGAATAAAATCCCCTTTCTGTACCTCCTGTGTATGCTGTTGTTAACAGAAATTATCTAGGAATTCTTGAGCATTTAAATGTCTTTCAGTGCCTCTTGGGTTTGTTCTTCCCTTGTAATGATGCCATTCTGGCTGCCTGTCCAACCATAAAGGTCTCTGCTGCAGCAAGTGGAACTTGTATTTTAGTAAACTATGATCAGTCTGTTTGTGAGGGGCTGAACGAGGCCCACTGTGCAAGAGCTGCCTAAAGATATTTCACCCTGTGTTGCCTTATGGAAAGTGAAGATCCTGTGATACCAAACAGTAGGAAACTCCCATTTCTAGTCTCGGAGTGAGCTGCCAGCGAGCATTATGTAATTACTGCCTGGAGATTAGTGCATATGCAACATGCGAGGTCTTACTGCAGGAGACAGACAGCAGGAACACAGGGGAGGATTTGTATTTCCATGGGTGTGAGAGATTGTTTTCTCTTTGCTTAGTTTTTTCCTGATAAAAATGCATGGGATTTATGGCAGAATACAGATTAAACTGTCAAAAAGAGACTGCATACTTGGGATAGCACAGCAGCATCACCAATTAATCAGTTTTCAGCTCCCAGATTAAGATGCTTAAATGGAATTGACCACACCAGGTATCTGTTCTGGAGCTCAATGTCCTATTAAAGCTGACAGGAATCTAACAGGTACAACTAGGAGGAGTTGTCCTTCCTCTTCATGAGGAGAAGCAGAGGGGCAAGTGCTGATCTCTCTGGTGACCAGTGAGAGGACCCGAGGGACTGGCCTGAAGCTGTGTCAGGGGATGTTTAGTTTGAATATTAGGAAAAGATTCTTCCCCCAGAGGGTGGTTGGGCACTGCCCAGGCTCTCCAGGAAATGGTCACAGCCCCAAAGCTGCCAGAGCTCCAGGAGTGTTTGGACAACACTCTCAGGTGGGATTGTTGGGGTGTCCTGTGCAGGGCCAGGAGTTGGACTGGATGAACCTTGTGGGTCCTTTCCAGCTCAAGTTACTGTGTGATTTGATATTTCTATGAACCAGGAAATCTAGGGGATGATCCAGTTGATGAAATGCAGCAGTTTGCTTTAGGGCAAGTTTAATTGATGTCTGGGCTCTTGACAGTGTTAACTGTGCTTTCCCTGTCCGTGGTGGGATTTCAGGCAGCTGATTAGTCTGCATCTGTATGCTGGATGCACACTTGGTGTCCAAAGTGACAAGATGGTTTACACATTGCCGACCTTTCTCCGTTCAGTTACGTGAGTTGTGATTCACGTTACACTTCATTGTGTGTTAAATCTCCTTCGTGCTTTCGTTAAGCTGCTGGAGAGTCACATATTACCATGGGTGGTGATAGAAAATTAACATTATTGTAAATGAGGCAATGCTTAACCGGCATCTGAAGCGCAAATGTGTGCCAGTTCACACTCGGGGTTGCATTACTGTCACACATCAGCCACTGCCAAACTGACAGCTGGAACTTGAGGGCTGAAGAGTGCAGCTTCTATACATCTATATTGAGTCATATATTTAAATACCATGTAGGTTATGTAAAAGTATGGTTTGATAACGCTGGGAGCCACTTACCAGGAATGACAGAGTGTGTCTTGAGACTCTCCATCCTGCCTGCAAGCAGCTCTCCTGGGGGAGTTCTGGGAGCTCTGCGTGGGCAGGGACAGCAGAGCTTTCCAATTGCACTGGTGTGGTGTGGAACACCCAGCCAAATGCCATGGTGCCTGCCTGGACTGTCCTGCTTCCCCTGCTGCCAGAAGTTTGGCCCCACAGCTCAGCAGTCAGAAAAGTGTATTCTCAGGAGCCCACATTGGCCAGTCTGGAGCAGCTTGCTGAAGGGGAAATTTAATACAATAAAACATCACAGCAGTTTCCCAATATTCAATCTGTTGTGATCACTGCACTTGCTTCCTGTCTGAACATAAATGCTGTATGGTTTTTCAGCCACTTTAAATCTTGTTGCTCCAATTTCTGTTTACTCCAGCACAGAGGGATTCCTGCATCCCAACCTGTCTGACATCTGAGGTTTGCCTTTGACAGTTGGACAGGCATAAATTTAGGAGTAAGATAAAGCAAAGGGGTTGGATCCAGGTGGTGTAGTATCTGCAAGTGGAAGAATGCCAAATGCCTCAGCAGGGTATCAGATGCTGCAGTATAATATGTATATTTCTAAGTAAATCAGAATAATATCCAACTCCTCAGTTGTTAATTCCATGTCACTTTGCATAGGGAGAGTGCCACTGTTAACTGAAAAGGTATTTAGGATGAAACATCATATACTGCAGCCCAAAGTAGGGGAGTGGTTAATATCTTTGGGGGAATAGGGATGAAACATGTAAACAACTTTCTACTAGAAACAGCTTAACAGTTACTTTACCAGAGACACTGAAGGTGTCAAAGGGCATTTTCAGCAATGCAAATGTTTGGTATTTTTTCCTTTGCAGAATAAAGAGTTTTTACAAGAGAAGATGTTGCAGAGAGCACCAACAATCACTGAAAGATCCAAAAAGGTACTGAAAACCTGCTGGGCTCTCTCTGTTACAGCTGTACTATTTTTTTATGCTTGTATTCACATTTTTAATGATAACTACTGCAGTACAGCTTTTTCTAGGCAGAGCTAATAATTTCAATAAAATAATCAGACACCGTGGCAGGTGATGGAACCTAAAGATATTCTGGTGCTATTTCTTCTAAAAAAGTCAACTGTAGAAGCTGTTTGCTCGAGGTGTAAGTTCTGCGTCCTTGTGCTGAACAGGTCCGGAGAGTCCCAGGCTCCAGTGGGCGTCTTCATAAGACTGAAGATGGTGGCTGGGAATGGAGTGATGATGAGCTCGATGAAGAAAGTGAGGAAGGCAGAGCAGCAATTTCACAGCTCAGGGTGGGTCCTCCAACTCCATTGTCTCTGTTTTGTTTTCCAGTTGTGGTACATCTAAATATATTTTAGGAGCACGTGGCCTTAAGCATGGTACACAGCAAGCTGTAATCCCTTCCCTCAAGTTTGGAGCTGAAGCAAAGAAAGCAGGCTGAAGGTTGAAGAAACTGTATTGATCTTTTCTGTCATTGTGGTGGGGCACAGCTGGCCTCATTCAGGGATGTTCAGCATAATTGGAAATGTTAATTCAGACAGCCTGCTCCCAGCTCAGCATACTAATTCACTGCAGCTAGGATATTCCCTTTAAGGGTGCTGAATGCTTGAGATGCTTTCTTCTGGAAGTGTCAGGAGAAGTTTTATCCTACTGCCCTCTCCAGGATGGAGCTGAAATCAATAGGGCCTGTTCTTATGGCTGATTGCTGAAACATGCAGGGCCTGGTTCTCCCCCCTCCAGTTACACTGAAATCGATTAATCCTGGTAGAAAACCTCACAGCATCCCTGAAGTCACAGGAGTGATTGGTCTAGAGCTTGAAAATCCTCAGGAAAACATCACTTTCCCCTCTCCCAACACGTACACAAACCCCCCAAGAACTAAGAGGAATAATGCATAATGATCAGCTAGAGATTACAATGAATTTTCAGGTTGTCTTCCCCCAGCAGTCACCGGTGTGGGTTTTGTAATGGTTTGCCTGGTCCCTTTTCACTACAGCAGGTGGCTGGAGGTGGACTCTGTTAATCATCCTGTAATTGAATTAGTGAGACAGTGAATGATTTTTAGAGGAAGCTTTTCAATATGAAAGGGAAAAAAGCAGTATTGGTTTGAAGCATTTATCCCTTTGCAACTTTTCTCATTTCTCTTTCATTAGTCTGGCTTCTGTTGCTGTTATGAATAGATTCTTAAATATCAAATGCAAGACTTTGCATCTTTTTAGCATCTTTTGAAATGCTTGTCTTTGAAAGCCACTTGATACAGTAACTCCATACTTTGTGACAACAACTATTGTGACTTCTTAAAGAGCTTATTGTGTCCAGCTTCATATTATACATGATCAAAGAAGATCTCTTGGTACCAGGTGGCTACTACTGAAATTCTTCAATGCTTTATAAGCTGAATTCTTATAAATTCCTTTTGTAGGCTAGAATATGATCAAATTTCAGGAGGCAGTATTGTAAGAGACCCCATTTCTGTTTCAGAGATTATTTAGAACTTGTTGTGTCTTGTCTCGAAGCCTGGGGTACCATGACCTAACACTGTTTACTGTGTTTTGAACAGTACTTACTTGTTTCATGCCTCTTAGGCAGGAAAAAGCAGATTGACACACATGTTTACAAGCTCCTTTTCAAGACAGTTTTTCCTTGGTGCTTTGATATATTTTCCTTGTACTGCTGCTTGTCCTGATCGCTCTCACTTGAGCTGTGCTTGGCCTTTACTCGTAGGTCTCCCATCCAGCAAAGCTTTAGGACGGATGTTGGAGCAGTACGTCTTAATTCAGTTCCCTCCCTGTAGATGGGTGTTACCATTTTGGAGGCAGCCCATGTGTATGTAACACAGCACTTTGGGGCACCTGTATGTTTTAGGATGTCAGGAAGGGCACCGTGGCACCTCAGACCTCAGTAGATGCCTGCCTGCCTACTTAAATTTGATTCATTTTCAAGCAGTCCTAAGACGTGTATCCAAACTGCTGATTTTTGCCATGAATATGGTGATGTTACTGAGGACTGGTGTTTATCCTCTGGTTTTGGCCATATTTCAAACACTGGGTATAAATTCCACCTGTCTGTAAATCCCTCTGCAATTTTAACCAAGCTGTTGGATAAAACGACTTGTGTTAACTAGGTGGCACCTTTTTTTCCTGCCCATTGCAGTGGGGGTGGAGTAGAGGATTTTTAAAAGTCCTTTCCACCCCAAAACATTTTGTGATTCTGTGATTCCATCTGTACTTGCATTTTACTGCTGTCAGCCACAAAGTAAAAAGAGGCCCTGCAGATTGACTTAATGTGCCAAAATACTGAAGCATTAACCTGCATAAAATAATCTACATAAATGGAAAGTGTTGGTATTTTTTACTTGTTTCCACTTTACAGAAAAAAATAGGGTGAATTTAATATG
The DNA here is from genome assembly GCA_013397175.1 of Platysteira castanea. NCBI lineage: Eukaryota > Metazoa > Chordata > Aves > Passeriformes > Platysteira > Platysteira castanea. The sequence goes on from VYXC01001271.1 coordinate 131,140, forward strand.
TGCAAACATGTATTTTACAAGTCTCTTCCTAGGAGTGCACCTGAAAGCAGGTAAATATTTATTATACCCAGAGCCGGAAATATCTCTTCAAGTCGTTGAATATGGTGACTTCCTGAATCAACATTACCTTTTGGATAAAAAGACCTTCTAAACTTCCTTCCTCTCTGCACTTAAAACCTTGAATTAAATTAAAGCAGTTGTGCTTTGGGGGCTTTTAAATTGTGCACCTTCTGTTACCCAATGAATCTGTGCAGCGGTGAGTTGTGTGGTCACATTTCACTGCTCACTCACATCATCTTTGATTACACAAGCAAATATTAGTTAGAACTAATCCCCAAAGTCATCCTATTTGTGCCTTAGGTAAATGTTTTTTCATGTTTATGCTGTTTTCTTTCTGTCCGTGTTTTTCATAAAATCATAGAATTGTTAAGGTTGGAAAGGACCTTCAGGGTTGCTGAGTCCGACTGTTAGCCCGGAACCACTGTGTCCACCACTAAACCCTGTTCCCAAGGGGCACCTCTTCGTGTTTGCTGAACACCTCCAGAGATGGTGACTCTGACACTTCCCTGGGCACCCTTTCAGTGAAGAAATCTTTCCTAATATCCAGTGTAAGCCTCCCCTGGTGCAACTTGAAGCCATTTCCTCTTTTCACTTGTTACCTGGGAAAAGAGACCGATCCCCACCTGGCTGCACCATCCTGTCAGGGAGTTGTAGAGAGTGAGAAGGTCTCCCCTGAGCCTCCGTTTCTCCAGGCTGAGCCTCCCCAGCTCTCCCAGTTGCTCCTTGCCAGCCTTGCCACCAGGGAAGACCCATTCCCAGCCCCATTCCAATCTCTAGGTTTGCTCCAGCCCCTCAATGTCCTCCTTGCTATGAGGTGTCCAAAACTCACACAGCACTCAAGGTGCCTCAGCAGTGCCGAAGAACAGGGGAAGAATCACTGCCCTGGTCCTGCTGCCACACTACTCCTGATACAGGCCAGGTGCTATTGGCCTTCTTGGCCACCTGGGCTCTCCTGGCTCCTATTCAACTGGCTCTCACCACTTGTGTTTCGTTTATCTGGATCAGTTGTCAGCTGAGGGGCAGGGCCAGCGTTTCCATACTTACCTGTACAGTGCTTAGCACGCTGATCTTTCAGACAGGTTCCTCTCACATAATTCCTTGAGGCATCCAGGTACACTTGGATGTGAGCTTTGTTCCTGGAAGAACACTGCAGCAGCTTGGCCTGCAGATGTGGAGCAGGGCTGTTTCTCTGGGAGCAATGCCACGTTTTTCATCCCACCTGGTAACTGTCAAGTGAAGGCTGAGCACACTGAGATGGATTTCAGGCTTTATCTTTCCAGCTGTGTGACTTTTTTCCTGACGCTGCCTGCACACAGTCACCCCGAGCAAACTGTTCCTTCTCCCCCTGCCCAGAAGGCTTTTTGAAGCTTGCTGTTTTGAGAGTAAGACTTCTTAGTCTTTTCTCATGAGAAGCTTCTGAGTGATATGTTACAAATTGCTCTGATCTGCACGTGTTAAGGTAGTGGCATTGGTTAGTGCAGAAACTGGCTCAGAGTCGGGGCATGATGACACTTAATGTTCTGCCGTGCAGCTTGTAGTGTCCAAACAGCAACCTGTTAGACCATTATGTGGAGGAGGAACAGGTGTTTTTTTTAATTCCCAGCGTGGGCCAAACCATCCCACCTATCTCCACATAGTAATTGGACTTGTTGGAAGTCAAAGCTGCAGGCTCTCCTAATTGCAGGGCTTTCCAGGAGTTCTTGGCAATTTCTCCCTGCTCATGTGAAACAGCTAGTGCAGTGTTATCTTTGTTTTACTGATAAGCAAAGGTTGGTCACGTTGCTTTGCCTGCACTTTCCCCTTTGTTCCACTGGTCTCTTTGTTTCGCTGCTGAGTGTACACCTACCTGTCAGTTCTCTGCTTTCTCTCACAAAGAGCACAGCAGAATGCAGGGCTCAAGGGCAGGGAGAGCAGGCCAGGAATTTCCTTCTAGAAAGCAGCACAAACAAGGCTGATTCCCCCCTCCTAACCTACAAAGGCTCTGTATGTTTTAAGCAAGCTGGTTTGTAAACTACCTCCCTAAAAAATGAATTTTTTTTCCAGCAGAATTCTGCCAGGCAGATATGTGTGTCTTTTTCTGGCAGATTTGAGTAGCTTAAAATGGATTTTCCCATCGTGGTGCATAGGTAATTTGATCCAATCTGAGTGATCTTTGAGAGTCCTGGATTTTGCTAATGGGTAACAATGATAGCATCTTAGAGTACTGGGTGCCACTGTGGAAATACTGACTGCAAGTTCTGGAATGTGATGGTGTTTCTGGGGGGTACAATGTGACAACAAATTGTGTGGTGTCCCTTTTATCATGCATCTTAATACACATATGGAACTCGACACAATTATGTAGGTTTCTCATGTTCAGTATGGTTCTGACAAGTCCTCCTTGTCAATAAGCTTCACTTTGGTCTAGGCAATGACATCTTCTTCTCTGTTTTCCAGTCTCCCAGAGTGAAAGAACCTGTACAGAATTCCGAGGTAAGTTATAATTGCAAATGGCTTCCTGAAAAGATGACTCCTTGTTATTGCTGTTGTTTCAAGGAGCGTTCTTTATTAGCCTTTGTAGGCAATATTGTGTGAAGTAGAAGCTAGTATCTAGCTGAGCTCTGTTTGAAGAGCTCCCTAGAAAAGGAATTCTTGGCTGTGTAATGCCAAGAGCTCTTCTTGAGGTTTGTTGTGTGTCTTGTCAGCTTGCTGTGGCAAAAGTCTGTTTGTTGTAAGGTAATTAATTGGCCACAAGAATAATCTAAGCAAAGCAGCTGTCTTCTCAGTTTCTCCTTTAAAAAATCCCCAAACAACACAAACCCAACAGAACACAACTTTAGAATGTCTGGTTTGCATTGTCTAATTCTCTGCTTTGGAACCTGTGCTCAGAACTGTGAAAAAAATCTGTAGTAGTATTTGATAGCAAACAAAATTTCAGTTGCAATTTGTCATCTTTCTTCAGTTCTGAACTGTTTCTTACATTAGGAATATTAGTATATCTTATCTGTCAGTGATAGGGGCTGCTTATCTTCCAGAGGCTGTGCTATGTCTGTCTTTTCCCTACCTGTGTTGAAAGATGAACAGAGCTGTCTCCTAGAAATTAGTCTTGAGTTGGGCTGTCCTGTTCTTCCTTCATTTGTTTCCAAGAAGTGTTTATAAAGTGAGAGCTCAAGAAAGACTACAGTTCTGGCACTGTAATTTGACATAAATGCTAAATTCAAATGAAAAGCTGAACACCAGAATCCCTTTGGGGTGAATTTTCCCAGTGGAAATCTCTTGTCCAGGTTTCCAGCATTCGAGGTGATTTATATGTCCTACAACCTGTCAGAGTAAGCTGGAGGGCACACTGAAGTGCCATCAAGTTGATGGTTCTTGGTTCCCATGCCAAGATTGGTTTCTCTGTACTGAATAACAAGAGGTAAAAAAGAGATTAAACTTTCATTTAGCTCTTCTTCTCCACCCTCAAATTAATTTCATATGGGGTTTTTGGGGGGTGGCTTGTTTTGTTTGGTTGGTTGGTTTTGTTTTCTGCAAGAGACTAAAGTAAAGTCCAAGCCTAAATCTTCTCTAGTGTGATTTGAAGAACTCTGAATTCACTTTCCTTTGATACCCAAATTACTCTGACATTTGCTTGGTGAAAGGCTCAGTTGTTGATAGTTATCTCACTGCTTTGCTGGGTTTTGCTCTCTGAAAGGAACTACAAGTCAAAGCAGAGTTGCTCTGTTCTGAGTGCGTGGCTACTTGGAAATATAAGTAGGACTCAGACTCCAGGAAAGGGGGAGACTGGAGGATAGGATGCTCTCATCCCAGCTGGATATATCTGTGTGCATGCAGCCTTGCCACAGAGTGTACTTTTTGTCCAAGATCCACGCCCATGCTGGTATTTTGGTTTACTGATGAGTAAAACTTGCAAATGTCAGGACAGAATGGGTCCCTGGACATAAGGACACATTAAACCCCTGAACACCAACTCGGAAGCAGCGTTAATATCCTAGAGGCCTGGGCATGCCCTTGGCACTGAACTTCTCTGAGTGATTTATGTGGCAGACAAGCACTTCTGGGAAAGCTGGTGCCTGAACCAGAACTCTTATGTTCCTTTTCTCACTAAAACTCCTTTTTTTGCTTGCAGCTGTTTCCATCAGCTGAGCCTCCAGGTCCTTCACTCAATGCTCCAGCACAGGCACCTACTGAACTACCTCAGGCTGCAGGACAAGCGCCTGCACAACCTCCAGCTGCTGTACCTCCACCCAGCCAGGCTCCTCCAGCAGCCCCAGCAGCAGCAGCAGCCCCAGCAGCAGCAGCCCCAGCAGCAGCCCAGGTAAGAGCAAACACCCTTCCTGCCAGCTTTCAGGTTTGCCCTTAGCTATTCCATTCCAGATGTGCTAGAACAATCTGAAACCAAGGAAGTTTGTCATACTCTTAATGTTAAAATGGCTTTAATACTTAAATCAACCCCCTTCAAATCTCTTTAAAAAAGGCCGGTGTTTAATCCCTGAATTTTATGCAGCAGTTGGAACACCAGCAGCAGTGAAGGCTGGAGCAGTGTTGGTGTCAGTGACACTTTGGATTTGCACAAGCAGAGTATCTGCCAGTAGTGCCCAATACCTTATTTGTTGGTAGCTTGCCCTAAGCTGAACTTCATGAACTTGTGTCAGTGTGTTCTTCTCTGTAGCTCTTGGTGTCAATATGCTCTATTTTATAGCTCTGCATTGTCAGTATGTTCTTCCTCAGAGCTCTCTCTGTCAGTGTGTTATTCTTTATGGCTCTCCTCTAGTTCTTGTTGCTCACTGGTTACTGTTTTGCAGAGCTCTGGGCTTCTCTATGAACCCTTGTTTGTTTTCACTGACCTGGTGGTTTTCAGCTTCAACAGAAACCAGGTTGTGATCAGAAGCCACTGTGGCATTGCTGGGCCAGGAGCACCTTGCAGTAAAATGCTAGTCTTAAATGAAAGGTTTTGTTTTTTTTTTCTTGTGAAAAAACAAGTGATCTGGATGCAAAGCACTTGGTCAAGACATTTATGCTTAAGTTATCAGCTTGGTGTTGTGTCTGTCTTGTTCCTGCAGGTATAAAACCCTTGCCTCAGCATGGGCAGTACAAGTGACCGACCCCTCTCTGTTTTACTTGTGTTTTTTTGGTGGAGATTGACTAACACATAGCTCTTTACTGGAAATATCACAAGTGCTGTAACAAGTGCAGGGCAACTCCTGGATCTTCCCTACTGGAAATCTGCTACTGACCAATATAAAATGCTTTGATTACAAGTTCCAGTAATTACTCTGAAGTAATTTAGAATTGAAAATAGGCAGCTATAAAATTGCTGCTAGATGCTCTTAAAGTCCTTGATTTCATGAAAAAAAAAAAGATAACTGAGAGTATATGCTAATCTGCCAATTAGAATTTTTTACTGATACAGTTGTATCAGGTTTTTAAATCAGATGTTTGGGACAGGGATTAAGACACAGGAGGTCTTAAAGCTGACATGAATATCTAAAAACCTTAAGTTTTAATAAAAAGCAAGCAGTCTTTTTACATTTAGCACTTCTTAAGTCTCCTGCCATTTTGGCATTTCTCAAAGTTGTGCAGCTTTCACTCTTTTCAAGGCAATTGCAGAGACCCTCCTGTTTAAGTGTGAAGTTTTCCTGGTTCATTAGTCTGTCGTCTTTCTCACTGTAGTGCCATGATTCCAATGATGAGTTAAACTTTTACTTGTCTCTATAGCTGATCAAGGTTCTCTCTAGTTTGAAAACCAGAGCAAGGAATTGTTAACCTGCTTTAAAATGATGTAATCCTTTTGCAGGCCCCACCTGCAGCCCCTGCTGCAGCTCCGGTACAGGAAGATGTGAGAGTCCCCATCAACCTTGTATTAAGGTTAAGGTAAGGGCACAAAACTGTCCTGTTCTGTCAACATGAGCCTTTGTAGAGAGGGACACTGGCAGACATCTGTGCCTTTTAATTATTAGGGTGGCAGTTAAATGTTGTTTGTCAGCTTGGATTTCATCCGCTCTTCTGAAACTGGGACCTGGAAAAGCAGTTTATCAGATCCACTTCAGTTTGGTAAAACCTGTGTATTGAAAGAGGTTTTGATATTTGTGTAAACATACCCAAACTCTCCTGGGGTGGGAAGGAGGTATTAGCTGGGTTCCCTAAAAGGATTCAGGGATCCAGTGGTTCTGGCCTTGTGCTGGGCCATCTTAACCTTTGTGCACAACTTCAGACTTCAACCAGTTCTGAATGTGAAGAGCTTTTACCTAGTTCAGGGAATGGATTCTGCTCTGTGTCGCTAGCAATAGGCAGAAAAAAGGATCTTTCTACGCTCACTGCACAGACTGCTGTTTCTCATTAAAAGACTGCCTCTCATCTCTGTATTCCGAGCATCGTTTCCAAAGTGTGTTTGCATTTGCAGCCAGTGAGCACTTCCCTCCTCTGAAACATGCACTGGGGATATCTCTGCTGAGGAAGATGAGTTGCTGAGACAGTGGAACAACATGGCCTTGTACCAGAGAGGTGGCACTCACCTGTCCTGGACTGGCCCAGGCTCTATCAGGTTGGGAGGCAGACTGTGCTGCTTCCACATGCCCACCCAAGTGATGAGTTTCTGCTTTTGACGGGGTAGATACAACAAGAATGCAGTGAATCTAATTGACAGATTGATTATTCAACAACAGCACTTTCTTTTGGGCACCTATCAGTGCCATGAAATGGCCTCTTTTTATATAAAATTCTCTTCTTTCCACAGGAATTCAAATAAAGAGCTCCATGACATTCGGTTTGAATTCACCCCAGGGAAAGGTGAGCTGGTGGGAAATCCCAGTGCGTGAAGGGGAAGTTTTGTGTTTGGTGTTGCACGGTTGTGAGTGCCTGTCCCCAGTGCCTTCCTAAAGGGCTTGTTGTGGCTGGGCTTGGAGCACTGCCTTAAAACTCATGGATATGGCCGAAGTGCAGCCCTTCAGTGAATTCACAGCACCCGGTGTGCACCTTGGTATCTGTCTGCTGTAAAGAACACTTTTGCTGTTTGGTCTGTACAAGCTCCTTCAGGTTTCTGTGTGGTGCTTTCATCAGCTGGACAACTTCTGCCCTGTGGTGATGGTTCTTGGGTTTCCCCCCAACAGATACTGCAGATGGTGTGTCTCAGGAGCTCATTTCAGCAGGTCTTGTTGATGGCAGAGATCTAGTAATAGGTAATTACAAATTATGTTTTCTGCTCTAACCATTTCAGTCACTTTTTGCATGTTTAAAATGATCTGATTAGTGGGTGATAGGAAAATTTCCCGTGACCTTGATTCTCTACCCCAGTGGCTCTGCCCAACTGCTGTCAATTCTGGTGAGAGTTCTGTGCCAATATGTAGGCAACCCCCAGTTCACAAGAAGATGATTTAGTTGGTAACATTGCAAAGCAAATGTTCCTTGTAAGTCTAATTGATGCATTAGCCAAATCATTATCATCTGACAGAGATGCATTACCAAGCTGCCGCACAAGCCTGTCCTGCTCACAGGTCTGTGCAACAGAGCTCTGGGACTGGAATCAGCCAGGTTTTTTGGGTTTAATTAGGGCTGGAGAGGGAAGTGCGAGGTGCGCGTGCCCTGGGGCAGCAGCATGAGTTGTATGGGGGTAACAGCTGCCTCAAACAACACTTGGATAAATAAATGTGTCCTCTTGTGCAGTAGGTGAGACTTTTAAACTCTCAGCAGTGCCTGTGTATTCCAGCTGCAACAAGCAAAGCTGTTCCTTGTACACAGGACAGCTGCTAGTGCAAAATTAACTGGATTTCCAGGGGCAGTTAGGCATTAATTACTATTGATCCCATCACATCCTGGGAAAAAAACTACCTCTGAAAAAGTAGTGTAGTAACAATAACATCGTTTTCACAGTTCAAAGCTTTAGACTTAAGTAGACTGAGTCTAATTGAGACCTAAATCTTTCCTTATCAGTGTAAAAATTCAAAGTTTGTTAAGTAATAGAGAGAGGACTAACAAGTTCGGGTTGTTTTTCTCAGCCTGCACTAATATTTACCCATTTTCTTTGTGTCTGTGTGATTTCAGTTGCAGCTAATTTGCAGAAAATTGTGGAAGAGCCCCAGGCAAACAGATCCATCACTTTCAGACTGGTATTTATTCCTGTTCCCTAATTGGTCAAGTTGTCCCTTGCAAGGAGAAGGCATTGCATGTAGATGTCTACTGCAGGCATCTGATGTATGCACTCTAAATCCTCCCTTCTTTCCCAAAGCTTCTTACTGGTGGTGCAACTGTAGGCACTGCAGGCTCCTCTGAGCAGCTCCTGGGACAAATAAGCATGAGATGATGTGCTAATAAACATATGCAAATGTTGCAAAGGGGTATTTCTGGGGCTGGGGATGTGCACTTGCAGAAATATTTCAGGGCAGATGGATGGGCTAAGAATTGCCACAGGCTCCTTTCTTGGGAGAAAGGGAATGAGGGAGGGTCCAGATACATTGTCCCTGAGGAGGAAATGGGGAAATGAAGAAGAAAAAAGGAAATGAGAGAGGTAGGCCAAAAAAGAGAGCCAAAGGTGAGAGCAGAGCAGGTGACTCTTTCAGGGGTGGTGAAATTCAGAGGGAGTTATAGTGCCAAAGCAAAGGTGTAACCAGGTTATTGGGAGTTAAGAAGTGAGTGCTCTTATTTTTTACTTTTCCTGTAAGGAGTTTTCACTTGTTTTGCCCCAGTTATTGCACATATAAAGTCTAGTTGGAGCAGACATTGGCAAAACTTCAGTCCCAGCCCTTTGTAGTTTAAAAAAAATGGCAAAATTATAAAAGCACTCAATTTTAACTTTGGGTAGTGCGAGCTGCTGAATACAGTGCAAAGCTGTCCTGTGTCTGCTTCCTCTCCATGTCCTGTCCCATACACCTGCTTGTGGGTTGTGCTGGAAGGTAGAGCATGGGTGTTGCTATTTGGGTCTCTGTTCCTTGTTTCAGGCATCTGGTGTCGACGGCTCAGAAATTCCGGATGATGGCAAACTTATAGGATTTGCACAGCTCAGCATCAGCTAAACATTGGTCCCAGGAGATGTTTCCCAACAGAGAACCCACATGTGCATATTCGTAATGCTTCTGTTAGCCTAAAAAGAAAACCACTACTGCCAAAGAATTGAACTACAGCCCCCTTCCTAGAAGCTTTAACATTTTCCTTAATAGGATCACAAACCTTCCTGAAATTACCGATGATGTTTACACCTTTTGTAAACAACTCTCATGTTTTTGTATCTGTCATCTCAAACATGCAGACCCAACACATCATTGCCTGCATGTTCATTTTATTATTGCCTTACTTTAAAGAAAAATACTACTGAGTACGAAGCAGGGGGTTCCACTGCTCTGATGATCTTGCCTAAGTGTTTGCTTACATGTGGTTTCATTTTTTTTCACTTGCTATTTTTGCACAAGTTTTAATACTGAACAGATTTTTTTTTTTTTTTTTGGTTCCTTACCTGCTTCTCCTTCTATATGAAACAGCAATGTACATGTTGTTTGGGTCACCTGGAGTGCTGAGAAATCTGCTTCTCTTTGGCTGCGTGTTTTAAAACTGCTGGTTTGAATGCTTGCACCTGAGAAAGCAAGCGGAGTCTTAACCCACAGGAGGGAGAGCCGCCTTCCCTTGTGTTTGTGTTTTTGAGAAGTTCCCTGACTTTGAGGTGTTAGAAGTCAGCTTCCCTTTGTAAACTGCCTTAATTTTATTTTTTTTTCTTCTTCATCATTTTGGTTCTCTCCACATGAGTGCCAGGCATGGCATGAGGGCTGAACCATTTAATTTACATTAAGCAGTCCTTCCTGCTGCTTTCATTCTGCATCTTAGATGTAGTCTGTTCTTGAAGCAGACTAGCGAGGCATTGCTGCCTGGAAACTGGTCTTTCAGATGATGAACTCAATATCCACGGTCACAGGGAGAGCAGATCTGTGTCACTCTGCCTTTGGAACAGATGCACTTCCAAGGGTCCCTGAAACCCAGTTTGGTCATGCCTGGCTGGCCTCCCAACGTGTTCCCCAGTCCTTTGCAAGCTGGTACCCGTGGAACCATCCCTGTCGCGTTTTACAGCAATAAAGAATCGCCAGTAGAGTGGTTGTACTGGGCAAAAGCGGGCGCTGGGCTTGTCCCTCCTGCACTAAATCCCTTGGGTCGTCGGGCTGCGCATTGGCCCAAGCCTCGATCTTTGATCAGGATGTCACTGCACCCCTGTCACACACGTATTTAGCTTTTCTTTCCATGTGGTGTTGAAGTTGAGTTTCTACATGAATAATATAAATTATGCTCTGAGTTTGAGAAGAGACACTTGTAATGCAATATGTGAATAATAAATGGTGTTGACTTTTTTTTTTTCCCTACTGTCTCACAGTTGGCCTTTGTAACTGCTTTTTGCTGTGGAGTGTTTTCTACACAGAAATTATAAGTCTGTAATTTAACACACAGATGGAAATGTGCTTTGTTTCCATCAGACACAAACAATGCAGAAACAGAGCGGAATGACTAGGTTCAATTAGGACTTTTGTTCTGTTGGTTTTTTTTTAATTTCCAAGTCTTCAGATGAACAATCTGTATTTATATCTTGTTCTCTATGAGCAGCTGTGGAAGCTTCCTGAACTGTGCATGTTCTTTTTACACCGCCCCTGTTGCTTGTAGCCTCTGGGTGGATATTGGGTGTGTCCCCATGGACTGTTTGCAGCCCCATGGCTGGTGAGTGTGAAGGGGAGGACAAGGAGGATGAGAATTTGGGAGCGAGATCATCCCGGGATGCTGAGCTGATGCTCTCAAGAGCCCAGGAAGCAAGTGCCCAATAGCAGGGAGTTGGTGGAGGCTGGGTTTGGCCGAGCGTGAGTGGCACCATTCCCTGTTGGCTGACACAAAGCACTCCCTACGGCGTCCCCCATCGAGCTTCTTGGCTTGGGAAGAGCAGGCTGGCACCTTGATTTTCCCGTCACCCTGTGCTCAGTGTGGATGTGTTGGGAACCTTTAGCATACAGAGACAAGGTAGTTGTGGTACAGTATTATTTTCCCTCTGCCTGCATGCCCTGGGGACCTCCTCGTTCATTTGTGTACTGGTGCTGAGGAAGGTTAGGACTCAAACTGCTCAAATGGAACAATGCAGCATCTATTTATTGTTATTCCCCATTTTCCCAAAGCCAGGACTTAGAGAGCTTGAGCTGACGCTAACCCAAGGTTCCGAAGTTCTTTAATGGAGAGTCTAAGTGAGGAAGAAGCTGATGGGTTTTGCTCTACAGATCTCCCGATCTTTTGGGTAGGGATCCAGAATATTTACTTGGGCTATTACAGTGCTAGACAGCTGTCTTTTCTGATGTTGTTCCAGTAAGTGCCAATGCTGTTCATAATTGTTTTCCAGTGTCATTAAGAATTTGGTTTTTGTGCAAATTTCTGATCTGAACCTGGATGCAGGTGGTAATTTTTAAGTTAGTTCCTACTTTTAAGGACAATGCTCTGTTAATGAAAATGGATCCTCTTCACAACTTTGGTGTATTGTAGATTATAATGAAAGATGTAAAATAGTCAGGCTTTTTTTCCTTTTTTTTGGACTTTGTATTTTACTGATTTTCAGTCAATAAAGAACAAATTGTCCATTGCTAGGTGTTTGAGGTGTGGTTTGTTTGTTGCTGGGTTGGACGGTGTGTCTTGGGGAAGGGGTTTGTCTGAGTGGTGTCTGCAACCCCAGGGGTGTTTCTGTTTGGGGTGGTGGGAGGTTTGACAGCCCCCAGGAGGGGGACAGGGAGATCAAGTCCAGGCTGGATGGGGCTCTGAGTAACGTGGTCTGGTGGGAGGTGTCTGGGGGGCCCATGGCAGGGGCTTGGAACTGGATGAGCTTTAAGGTGCCTTCCAACCCAAACTGTTCCATGAGTCCAACTCTGCAGGAGCTGTGTGCAGAAATGGAGCCAGGAGGGCACTCGGGATGGTGCCCTGAGAGCTTGTGTCCAGCTGAGCGGTTTGCTGCAAGCTCTGCATGCTCTGTGCAGCTGGGAATGAGCTTCCCCTGTCCAGGAATGCCTCAGGATGACACAGGCTGGTGTGAAAGTGGGAGGATTTATACCCTGACAAGTGGTGAGAGCATGAACTGCACTCCCTCCTCTCTTCCTCCACAATAATTGTTCTTTGTGTGTGCCCTGGTCAACCCCAGTGGGGCATCCATGGTCTGTTTTCCATCATGCTTTACAGTGCCCTTTTCATGGATCTGTGGCCAGGAGAAGGAGTATCCTAGTGGCTTTTGGGTACCTCAGGGACATCTCAAAGGGGCCCCTGGCAAATGCTGTTCCTACATCAGCGATGGGCTGAACAGTGCTGCACACATGTTCTTGATGATCAATTTAGGCATTTGGGCCTCAAGCAGCATTGCCCCATGTCAAAATTTATCCCATCCCTTTACCCCTTCCCCAAGTCTTCCCTGCATTTAGCCCCCAGCAGCCTGCAGGGTGGCCCAGAACCGGTGGGAAGGGGAGACATCCCGTGCCTGGTTTGTTTGTGTTGCACAGGGAAGCTGCAAAAGATGAAGGAAATGGCGGCTCCCATTACCTGGAATCACAGTGAACTGGCTGCCCTTCCTCGTCTCTGGCTCTGCCCATCCATTGACATAATTCCCTTTATTCCTCTGGGCTATTCCCAGCTCTGCATCACGCTGGGCTCGTTTTGGCCCCTCTGAATCTTGCTTTCCTGAGTGGTTCAGCAAATGTGGCCATTGCTGACACTGTGAAGAGTCTGTTCCCTGTCAATGCCACCTGGCCCTGGCAGAGGGGGTGGCCAGGCTCCCTGAAACAGGGGTCCTTCTGCTCCAGCCAGCACTGGATGTTCGTGGGTGGTACAGGGATGATTAATATATTACATGGTGTACTTGTAGTGATTGCCTATGACTGCAGAGCTTATCTGAGGTTTAAACATTAATTCCAGCCCTTGGGGAAGTCTGTCCCAGCACTGTCCTGTCCCAGACGCAGCCGCCAAATGTCAAGTGTCGGGGAAATTTTGAAAGCAGTTGGTGATTTTGGGCGATTCCAGAAATGGCTGGTGCTGCTCTCTGTGATCCCCTGCCTCAGTGTGGCTTTCCACCAGTTTTGCCAACTTTTCATGGTCCCACATGTGCCTCACCACTGTGACACCAGCTGGATCCGCGCCGTCGGCCCCAACTTGACGGAGGAAGAGCAGCTGAACCTCACCCTGCCCCGGGGCACAGACGGGGAGTTCGAGCAGTGCTCCATGTACTCCCCGGTGGACTGGGACCTCGATTCCATCGTGGCCTACGGCCTGAATGACACACAGAAGTGCAGCAGTGGCTGGGTGTACCCCTCAGAACAGCCACCGTCCCTGCTGACCGAGGTCAGTATTTGCCTGTTGATGTGCTGGGATGTGGAAGGGATGGGACACCCGAATGGCCACAGTTCCCCCAGAGCTGGTGCTGACCACGGTGCAGCTGGGGTGGGCTGACATTTACAGCAGGTGTGTGTTGGGGACTTTGGCTCCACCACGCAGCGCCCAGGTGTGGTGCTGGAGAGGGTGCAGGCTGTGACAGAGGTGTCAGTGGGGCCACACACAGAGCCAGTGGGGAGATGAATCACTCCTGGTGGGACCTCCTGCCCCTGGGTTTCTCATTCCTCTGCATACAGGGGGTAACTTTCCAATTTAAAATTGTGGAATTATTTGGCTTGGAAGGGTCCTTTAAAAGTCATCATGTCCAACCCCTGACATCACAGTTGTAACAACTGCTGAGAAAGAAGCTAAATTAAGGTGGAGAGTAGGTTTCGGTTAGATTTTCGGAAGAAATTCTGCCCTGTGAAGTTGGTGAGGCCCTGGTACAGGTTGCTCAGAGAAGCTGTGCCTGCCCCATCCCTGGAAGTGTCCAAGGCCAGGTTGGGCTCGGAGCAACCTGGGATAGTGGAGAGTGAGTGTCCCTGCCCGTGGCAGGGAGGTTCAAACTGGATGATCTTTAAGGTCCCTTCCAACCCAAACGATTCTATGGTTCTATGATCCTCCCTGTGTCATTCTTTCCATTGATGCCCTCTGGATGCTCGCAATTGCAGGACATCTCTTTAACAGAAACTGCTTGTCCCAGGAATCAGCATTGCACTCACCCTTTCTCCTCTGGGAGTTCAGGTGGTCCGGGAGGAAGCAAGGTGCTGTTTCTGTCCCCAGGCCCACCTAAAGAAGAATTTGCTGACCAGGAGGCTCCCCTGGGTTGTCTGGGCTGGATGAGGGGGACTCCTGCAGGTCCCAGTGCATGGAAGAGGGACCTCACTGAGTGCTCCAACGGCTTGTGCCACCTCTGACTTGTGTGCCCTGTGCATTCTGTGGGGATTCTCATCCTTGGAAGGGGGGATCCCAAAGTATCTCTCTCTCCTTTCTCTAGTTTGACCTGGTCTGTGACAGGAAGGACCTGAACAACATTGCCCAGGCCATCTACATGGCGGGGCTGCTCCTGGGATCCATGATCTTTGGGCCTCTGAGTGACAGGTGAGGAGCCACAACCCCCCAGCCAGGGTCTGTGCAAAGCCAGCACAGCACACAGCAGGTGGTGTGAGCCCGTCTGGACACTGCACCCTGTACATTTTGTCACCACTTCTCACTACTAGGGACCCTGACCAAAGTCCTTGGGTCCCATGAGGACATGGCCACACGGGGAGGGGAGAGAGACACAGCATGTGTGTACAGTGCTCCACTTGTCACCCCACAGCCTAGTCTGAGCCTTATCAGGGTGATAAAAATCACTGTATAACCTGCTGGGCTCCTTGCCATCTCTGTAGGGTCTCTCCAGATTGTGTCTCCCCTGTTTCTCCCTAGGATCGGTCGCCGCCCAGTCATTCTGATCTCCGTCTTCCTCCAGGGTTTGTTTGGCCTGGGAATTGCCTTTGTGCCCCATTTCTATGTGTACATGGCCTTCAGGTGTGTCGTGGGGGCCTCTGTGTCAGGGATAACCATGACCATACTGGCCTTAGGTGAGTAGGGTGCCTGTGCCCTGAGGCTTCTCAAGATGCCGTAGAAAACTGCAAAGAAATATTCATGTTTGACTAGAAAAACACCATGGCGAGGACAGGTCTTGCTCTCCACTGTCCTTTGGTACTTTGGCACCTTCTCAGCCCTCAGTCAGAGCTTTGGGGAACATCTCTCCCCAGCCAGTGCTCAGAGGAGGGCAAGAAGACAGTGAGGTCAATCTAATCCTCACCTCCAGAATAATTCTTCTCCAGGGAAACACCCTGTTTGCATCAGGGAAAATCATCTGCATGACTGTGAGCCTCCCTTCTTCCCTTCAGCTACAGAATGGATCGGTGTCTCCTCCCGGCCAAAGGCAGTGCTCACTTCTCACTGCTGTTTTGCCATCGGGCAAATGATTTTGGCTGGCTTGAGTTATGGGATTCGCAACTGGAGGCTGCTGGAGATTGCAGGATCTGCTCCTATATTTGCCTTTTTCTTCTGCATTGGGTAAGTGGGATGTGGACAGAGCTCCTGCAGACATGACAGCAGTGTGAGGGGTGTGAGTGAGGAGGAAACAGCAGCGCAGGACCGGCCTGGGTCTTTCCCATTGGCATGCAGCTGCTGGAGGAGCTGCTGCAGAGCTCAGCACATCTCCCTGGGGCACTGGACTGCTGCCAGCAGCAGCTGCTTTGCTTCATGTCTCCAAATTTGGAGCCTAAATGGAGGGTACTGAGACACATCCCTCGCATGGGCCATTCTGTTTAGAGTTGGACTTGATGATCCTTGTGGGTCCCTTCCAGTGCAGAATATTCTGTGGTGCTGTGATCTGATTCTGTGGTGGCCACGGCTTGCTGGACGTGGACCCAGAGAAAGGGGCAGTGGGGAACTCAGCAGGGCACAGCAGCATGTCCTGGTCTCCCCTCCTGGCAGGGTGCTCCCAGAGTCAGCTCGCTGGCTGGTGACCAAAGGCAGAATTGAGGAAGCCAAGAAGGTCCTGCAGAAGGCGGCAGCCACCAACAAGCGCAGCCTCCCACCAGAGCTCCTGGAGCAGGTACTGGGGGGTTCTTGTGCTCAGACACTGCCCTGGGCCTTGCAGCAGCCCCTGGAGCTCAGCTCTGCCCAGAAACATCTCTGCTTCCCCACTGGGGATGGCTTGGGCATGGACTGTGGGGGACTCCAGCTCCAGCTGAGTTACACAGGGACAAGGTCAGCAAAGAGGCCCAGCTTCTGCTGAGGGCCAGCCTGGAGCTTTCTGGAGTCCACCTGGGCATATGGGAAGGACTGAAATGCTTCCCTGGCTTTTCTCCTCTGAGGATTCCAGGAGTGTGACTGAGGAACACAAGGTCTCTCTTTAGTCTGCGCGTTTCCATGCAGAAAGGCCTGAAGGGGAGTTCCCTCCTTGCCAATCCCAAAGTTCCTACACTGGGGAAATGTTCATCCCCAGCAACCTCTCAGTCACCACCCCCCTGTGCTGGGCACCCAGAGCACAGGGGCAGGAGCCCAGCCCCATTGGGCTGCCCTCCCTCCCACAGCACTGGGGGTCACAGGCCTGTCCCACCAAGGCTTTCCATAGTCTGCAGGTGGAAAAGGAGCCGGCCATGGGTTTCCTTTTCCTGCTTTGACTCTTTGACTTTCTGTGTTTTGAAGTTGAAGCCTGAGCAAGAGGTCAAGTCTGGAAGTTTCCTGGATCTCTTTCAGAAGAAGAACCTGCGGAAGGTGACTTTAATCATGTCATGTGCGTGGTAAGACATTCCCTTGTCCCCTCTTTCCAGGCTTCTAGGTGGAAAAAAGAAGGGATTCGTGTTACTCTTAACTAAATTCACCTTGGGGGTTTTGAAAGTTATTGAGGGGTGTTTCTCCTTCTGGCTGTTCAAGCTGCTTTGCGGGAAAGGTTATAGCATTTCCAGCTTTGGCATGCCTGAGGTATTCCTCTGGTTTTACGTCTCCTTGGAAATGCTGTGGCTTGGTCAAAATGTTGTCACTGGAGATCAATGCTGCATTTCTTCATGGCTAACAGCTGCTCAGTGCCACCCTGCCTGGCTTTCAGGTTTGTGAACAGCTTTGTCTACTATGGACTGAGTCTGAATGTGACAAATTTTGGCCTGGATATCTACCTGACTCAGCTGGCCTTCGGAGCAGTGGAAATCCCAGCCCGTGTTGGTTGTATCTTCACTCTGCAGAGGTTTGGGAGGAGGAAAACCCAGGCTGTTCTCCTGGTGCTGAGTGGCCTGGTGTGTCTGATCATCACTGGCATCCCTGAAGGTGAACGACCTCATTCCATATGGAGAGGACATCCTCTGGGATAGGGAGGCACAGAGCCCCTGCCCTTCCCTTGCTGGCCCTGTCCTCCCAGCCAGGTTGGCTCACATCCCTCTAGGCCTGAGCCAGACCACAGATGCCCGGCTGAACCCCCAGGGCCCATTCCAAAAACACAAACCTTTTCTTGCCAATCATGATAGATGAGGGCAGAGCTGAGCCCAGTGGGCCCTCTGTCAGCAGAGCTGTGCTCTGGGAAAATTAATACCTAGGGAAGTGAGATGATGGATGCAGAGTGCACTGAAAGTGGCCAGCAGGCCAGAGCGGCCTGGTCCATGCTCAGACACTGTCAGAGGTGATGGCTTCTTGCAGGTGACACAGTTGTCCTTGCAATCCCCAATCACCATCCGTGACTGGTGCTGAGCCCTCCCCCATCCCACAGCAGCTGTCTCTCCTCCCCTCAGACCAGCCCGTGGCAACCACTGTCCTGGCCACCATTGGCAAGTTTGCTGCCTCAGCCTCCTTCTCCACCTCCTATGTCTATGCCGCTGAGCTCTTCCCCACCATCGTCAGGTGAGGTCTTCCCCACCCATTGGGGCTTCCCTCTCCCGTGGCTGGCGGTGGTGATGGGGCAAGAGCCCAATTGTCCTCATGGCCACGCTCAGCCCCATGGTGGTCTGGGGGTGCTGCTGCCTGCCCACACCTCCCACTGCCCCTCGCTCCCGCAGGCAGACAGGCGTGGGGCTGTGCTCCATGTCGGCGCGGGTGGCTGCGATCCTGGCCCCGCTGGTCCGCCTCCTGGACCAGTACCACCGAGCCATCCCCATGGCCATCTTCGGGAGTGCCCCCGTGCTGGGGGGGCTGCTCTGTGTCTTGCTGCCCGAGACCCGCAGCACCGACCTGGCAGATGACACAGGGGACGGCCACCCCCCGGCTGAGGTGGGTCCCTGGTGCTGCCTCTGGAGTGGGGATGTGGGGAGCCAGCACTGGGGGAGCCCCTTGGCGTTGCATGTCCTGGGGGTTTCTTTAGGAGTTACAGGGGTGGGAGGTCATGGAGTGGGGCTGTCCCACTGTGGAGGGAGGGGAGGAGACCCCCATAATCCTACCCGTGGTAATCATCCATTCATTCCTATCCACGGGACAGAACAGCCAGTGCTCCGCTTTCCTCCCCCTGCCCTCCCCAGGGAAGGGCTGGTGCCTGGTAGCCACATCCTCTGGCTTTCAGCCTCTCGTAGCTCCCAGCCCTCATTCCCCATGGGACCCCGTGGAATTGCACCCCAACACTTCTGCTGAATTTCTGAGAGACGGGTATCCACAGGAACAGTAGGGAATGGGATCCAAGTTGCTGAAGGCTGCTTGTCTCAGGAACAGCTGCCCTCAGCTCATTGCACACCTTTACTTGCTTTTACACCCTTTTCCCTCTTACCAGGTCTGCAAAAATGCCACCAGCAGCTCTCAGAATGGGCAGGTGAAAGGAAAAGATGGTGGCCAAGACAATGAAAGCACGAAGACCACGTACTTCTAGCTGGGTCTGCAGGTGGCTGTGGATAAAGGCAGCCCAGTGCTGTGTGGGCACTGAGGACAGGCAGGGTCTCCACCACAGGACACCACCATTGCTCAGGCCATCACTGCCAATTCTTGGGTTTCCTTGTCTTTTTTGCCTTCCTGTATCTCCCTCTGTAGCTTGTCCTCAGGCACTGTAGGCTGTCACTGGTGTTCAACTGTGCTCTCACTGGAGAAAACTGGGTGCTTTTCATTTGAAGGAAAAAAGAAAGAAATCAAGAATCAGAATGGAGGCACTTTCTCTTTGTTTTTCCTGTCATGTCTCCAGGAAGGTGAGACTGTAAACTTTGTCCAGTGAGACACCCACTAGAACATTGAATAAACTTGCAACAGAGAGCTGGGCTCACTAACAGGAGAGCTAGAGCAGATGCAGCACTGAAAATAATCTCACACTTGCAAGGAGTGATTTATCATGACTGTCTAGCAAGATCATCCCGTTCCCTCATTTTAAAAACACTCCATTTTTTCTTTTTTAAATTTGAGATACTCAGCTGAGGAAAAAAAAAAAGATGTGATGGAAGAAACAGCATGCAAGGAGCGAGGATGTCTAACAGGCAGCAGAATTTTCACCTCAGTGCTGGCAGCTTTGAATTGATGCCTGTCATGATGCTTTGGGCATGGAAAATGGTGCTGCTGGGCTGCAGTGTGGGGCCAAACTGATTTGTCCATTCCAAGAAAATGAGGGATGTTGTGGCAGTTGGTCTCTTAGAAAAAAAGTGCAAATCTTTCTGGGAAATGTCAAGTCTTTTCTCCTTTATTCTAGTCTATTCCTTTTTTTCTGGATCCACTTTAAAAGATTTAGGACCACTTTTGTCTTATATTGTGAAGAAAAAAATGTGTTTTTCCTGTGCTTCCCTTCATATTATCTCATGTCTCTCTGTTCAACTTTCTTTTCCCACTGGATGGATATAGAGGAAGCCTGGGAGTTGTACATGGTGGTTCTTCATCTTTGACTGTACAGTTCAAAGGTTTTTTTCTGGTAGTGTCAAGAAAGTTTTAAACCAGAGTATTTCTTCTCTCCATTGTCATGCCTACATGTTTTCCACGGACCAAAGTACCTCATGGATATTGAGTTTGATGAAGACAGAGTTCTAGATAAATTCAGTGCCATGTGACAATGTCCTGCCAAAAGGGACTGGCTGTGGTGCCGTCTTCTGTCTGGCACTGCTTTTCAGAGGATTTTCTGTGGTGCTCCTCTTCAGTACCCTGAGAAGAGAGGAGCTCAGTCCTTTGTCCTTTCCCTGGAAAGGCTGTGGAGTGCCTCCTTCAGGCTTTTATGGAAAACAAGGCATTGAGGGTAGAGGCTGAGGGAAGAGGGATTGGAGCCAAACGTACAGTTATTGAAAGAACCACTTTGGAAATTGTGCTCTGAGACTCTCTGGTTTAGCTCAATTCATAAATAAAGGCATCCAAGCACAGCTGATGTACTTCTGCTTCCATCTCATTCATGCCTCTAGTGGGCTGAAGATCCATTTCATAGAATCTTGGAGTGGTTTGGGTGGGAAGGGACCTTAAAGATCATCTTGTTCCAATCCCCTCTGCCATGTGCAGGGACACTCTCCACTAGACTAAGTGGCTCCAAGCCCCATCCAGCCTGGCCTGGGACACTTCCAGGGATGGGACAGCCACAGGTTCTCTGGGCAACCTGTGCCAGGGCCTCACCACCCTCACAGGGAAGAATTTCTTCCTAACATCTAATCTCTATCTCCCCTCTGTCAGTTTTAAGCCATTCTACCTTGTCCTGTCACTCCATGCCCTTGTCCAAAGTCCCTCTCCAGCTCTCCTGCAGCCCCTTTAGACACTGGAAGGCACTCTAAGGTTTCTCTGGGGCCTTATCTTCTCCAGGCTGAACAATCCAAACTCTCTCACCCTCTCCTCACAGTAGAGGTTCTTCATCACTCTAATCATCTTTGTGGCCTCCTCTGGACGCACTCCAACAGCTCTGTATTACATCTGCTCTTCTCTGGTCACTGGACTATGTTAGCTTGAATACTGCTGGATTGTGCACTTGAAGAATACCTGAATAGCTTGACTCCTGTTGTACCCAGCTCAGCACA
>VYXC01001272.1:0-26056 GCA_013397175.1 Platysteira castanea
ACATGACAAATTGCATATTGGAATTTTGCAACCATTGATTTTAAGACTTAGCAGAATTTTTGAACTGTCCTTTCATCCCTACATCTTTAGGGATGTATTTATACCAAATGATGTTGAACAGTTAATTTTTATACTCTTTTAAAATTCATTATTTTCACCTGGAGATTTGCTTTATTGAACTTGATTAAATGAGCCCCCTAGTACTTCAAAATCTTCCAAATTGTTTAAATGGATATCAGAGAAGTGCCTACAACTTCCTATCAAAATTAATTTCTGCTGGCATTTCAATGTAAAATTAAAACATTTAACTTCCATGGTGACAGACTGCAGAGAAACTCCAGACTAGCTGAATGAAAGAAACCTGCTTCCCTCTTGGGGTGGGAACCAGCCCTGGCTGATCCCTCCCACACTGGAACGGTGCCCTCGGGCACTATTCAGAAATGCTGAAGCTTTTTCTATAGCTGGAGCACTTGTCTCTTTTATCCAGGCTCTTTCATGAATTTCGTGGAAACTTCATATCTTTGATACACCTGGGAAGCCAGGTGAGATGAGAGCTAAGAGGAGAGTTCTGGTTGTGTTTAGAAGTGTTTGTAGCATCTTGTAAAAGTGCTCATAGTATCCTTCTGGGGAAAGCTTGGATGCTATGTGGTGGTAGGTGGAGGGTGGTGTGGAGCTGGCTGAAGGGGCACTGCCGGCCTCTTGCGTGGGCAGAGGCGTGGGCTCTACAGAGGAAGGAAGGAGATGCAGCCCAGGGATGCGATGGGAGCACGGGGGAAGAGGAGATGCTGGCCAGGCTGTGGTTGAAGCCACATGGGCAACTGGAGCCAGGAAGGGAGAGCTGTGGATTGGTAAGAGGAATGAACAGTTTTTTACTTCTGAGTGTTACACTTGTGCTGATCTGCACCTACCCAGGGCTGAAGACAGCCACAGGCAGCAGGTGGGGCCAAGCTCTGATGCTCCCCCCACCTTTGTGGGCATCACTTACAGCTCTCTGGGGCTCTCCAGGCTGCAACACAATGGCTGCTGGAGGGATTAGTTGGGAATTTCACTTAACAGGGATGAAGGGCTGTCTTCTGGGGCTGGCTAATTAACAGGATTTTACTCTAGTAATTAAATAGCAGTTTGTTGAACACAACTTAGTTGATGAAATCTTCGGAAAACATAACAATTAGCAGGCAAGGAACGGCAGCTTTGCCTCAAAAGCCTGTCCCCAACCAGTTGCTGGCGTGGTTTTAACCTTTCATTCCCCAGCAGAGACAGTGTTGACTATTAATTTATTTGGGTTTGCTGCTGTTGTTGGACAGCTTGTTCACCCTCTGCTGCCACAGCAGCTGGTTCCTCTAGGGCTTCATCTCAGCTGAAGGGGCTTGAGATGTGCCACATGTTGCTCTCTCTGGCACTGCCTTCTTAAAAGGCAGTGCTGGAAGACAGGAGTGTTTGCCACCAGACAAAAGAATATTTTTATATTCTTCCTATGGCAGATTAACCAGAGGGGATGAAATCTAAGAGCTGTCTTAAAAGATAAACCTGACAGAGGAAAATTATTGATCCCACACAGCTTATATAAACCCTCTCATCTGCACACACACACGGAAGGGGGAGGTGCCTTCTGTTGGAAATTGTTCCTGTCTTCATCTCTCTGCTTCTCCCTGTCTTCTAATGATTCTCTTAGGACAACGAGGATGAGGAAATTAGATTAGACAAACAGTGGGAGATTCCACGTTTGCTATAAAAGCCACCTCCAATCTTTGCTACACTTTGACAGTTTTCAATTTCTTAATTTGACAAGGTAATGAACACTGGATTATTTCTGAAGCCGTATGTACCACATGGCAGGGAAATGGGGGCTGCGATTTGCACTGGGACTACCCACCCCAGCACCTTCCTCCCACCCAGGCTACAAAATCTCATCCCTGGGAGGGAGGTGGTGTGTGCAGGAGCCCGGGGCAGGAGCTGGGGTTGAGAGCTGTGGTGTTAGTGCAGGGCTCTGCAGGATGCTCCCGTGCCAGGAGACAAGTGGACCTGCCTCGGGTGTGTATGTCATCTCCAAGAAGCCATGCAGCAGCGTTTGACCTCCCCGTGTTTTGCTTGGCTGGGCAGTACATTGTTTTCTTCCACTCTCCCCGAGGCTGTGCAGACAGTGGAATGGGCTGGCTGATCCAGCCAAGCTAAATACAGGAGGAGACATCCTGTGGGTACCTCCCAGGCACAGCATTCCTGGAGTGGGCGGGTGGGCATCCATACACCTGCATGGCTCTTAGTCCAGCCTGGTGCTCTGCTCCTAGGCAAGGGGCAGGAAAAAGGGCTTTAAATGTGATGGGGAAACTACCAGCAGTTTGGAACAGTGTCAGTGGGAAGTGCAACAGTTCTGGAGCAGTCCTGGGGTGTCCCTGCACAGTGGTGAGGTCAGGAGCAGAGTTTCAGGTTTTACTCTCCCTCTCTAAGCTGCCCATTGCAAGCCCAGTGCCTGTGATGTGCTCTGTCTCGTGGAGGAACCGGGAGAGTATCCATCAGTGCACTGAGGCTCCGTAAGTAAATAAGCACATGGGAGCAGGCTGGAAGTGAAGAGCAAAGTAGGTATCATTCATCATATGAGGGGGCCTGGAGTATGTTCAGCTCATAATGTGTAACAGAGTTATGAGCAGGCATGGGATGGATCCCCTTCTTTTTGGATCATGATTCTGTGTAATAAACATGCAAGACAATTTGTATAAAATAGTGAGGATTCTTTCCTAGAGAAGTCATTTAAAGCTATATTTGCACATCAGTGAACAGCTCAGAGGAATGTTTTGTAGTTACATTTCCATACAAGTGTGTAAAGAGAAAACAACAGTCAGCAAGTGATGGATGGTGCATGTAATCCTGTGCCATGATGTGCCCTCCCTGGGTAATCATATTCCATGGCCTCCCACCAGGGAAGCACCCATCCTGGCACCCCTACCTCCGTGCTGGAGCTGTCACAGCCATGGGATGGATCACATTGTAAATCTCATCAAAGGTAGGAGGGATTTTTCCTGCATGTCTTTGGTCACGAAACAGGGGGTTTGGAGTAGGAAAATCCTGACCCAAATGCATTAGCACTGCTAGCTCTTAGCAACCTTTCAAAATAATATTTGCCTGTGAAAGGACAGGGTGGCCTTCCAGGTTAACTGGGAAATGATCCTGCATTGTGTGGCACAGGCATGGTTTGCACAGAAAGCTTGATGGCTTTTTTTTTTTCACTTTGCAATAGTTTTGGGGAGACTTTTTTGTTTTGTTTGCGTTTAGTATTTCCCAGCCAGCTTTTTAGTCACTCTACATTTACACCCTGCAGCAGCAGCAGCAGCAGCACCACTCTTCTGGCTTTGTGTCTTGGATCCCCCACACTCTTGCTGTGGCTGTGTGGTGGGGGTCAGCTGGTGACCTTCCTGGAGGAAAAGTGACTTTCCAGCACGATACCTGACCAGGGGAGCCCAGGGCGACCCCACTCCCCGTTTTCAGAAGCAATCAGGGTAATGTTTCTCCCTCTGGAGTCAGCTAACTACAAAAGTGATGTGAGCATCTTCATTGCCCTCATCTCCATCTTTCCTGCTTCTTAGAAAAGAAGTTATCTCTGCTGATTGTTCTTCATCCTTGAGCTTCCTTGGAAGGCTCTTAAGTTTCTAAAGTTTTTAAGGAATTACCAAAACTCTGATTCAATCTTTGCTTTTTTTTTTTCTTTTTTTGCTTTTTTTTTTTTTGAGTTTATAAATTTAAAACCTGAATAGCTCAACAAGAAAACACCTGCAAAGAGCTGAAAGCAAGTGGATCGCCTGTGAAAGGTGAAGCTGCCATGAGATGGCACTGCGACATCAGGCATGGAACTGAGCCGCTCCATCCCGCCGGCGTGTGCGGGGAAGTACCTTGCTGGAGGAAGAAAAAATGCCAGGGAAGAGAAAGGACTTATGTAAGGATAATTCTGCCATTAGTCAGGAGGAGCTGTCATGGAGCCGTGTCTGGACTGGACTTTTCCTGCTTATACAAAGCACATAATGCTGTAGGAATTCATGTATAAACAGTGCAAATAAGAGGGGAGGGAGGTTAAATTATGAACAGCAGTAAAGAAATTGATTTTCTTTAACTGTTGCTGGCAAATTCAGAAAGTCTTTGATTTCTGGGGGATTTCTGAACACAACCGCACGCTAAAAATAGTCACGGCATAACTTTTTTCTGGACTTGTGTGTTTCTCCCTTTCTTTGAGCATACAAAAAGTTTAAAACAAACTGTACGAACAGGGAGAAGCTGTCATGGCTGGGCAGGTTTGCAGCTGGAGAGAGGCTGCCCTGGTGTTTCTCCTTAGGGATGGGATCTCTTCCCAGGACTCTGAACTGCTGGTAGGACATAGGAAAAGCAATTTATGTCCACAGTGGGGCAAAGCAACGTGCTCCTTACAAAGGGCCAGGTAACACTGGTGGTGTCAGGTGACATCTCTGACACCATAAATGAAACACTCTTGAAAAAATGTTTTGCCAACCATTTTGCTCAAACCCAGGCAGAAAGCAGGGGATGGAGCACGCTACAAATTCTAATTAATGGCAGTTAGAAATACTACACAATGGACGGAGCCTCTATATGCTGTGAGTGGCATCTCCCCTCTCTTGAGCTAACTGGAATATCTGCCTTTCCCTCTCTTCTCCTCACCTAGGAATGAGGTCTTTTGGTGCTCAGACAGGTGCTTGTCCAGGTCTGGCTCTTGGAAAGTGAACACAGCTCATCAAATGCATTTCTGCACTCAGAAAGTTAAGAGTGGGTTGCATCTCCATGGCTTCCCTATGGTGCTGACCAGGTCAGACGCAATTCTGAAGAAATGGGCAAAGCCCATCCAGGTGAGTGGGTTGGGGGTGGTGTTTCCTGTTTCCTGCCCCACAGCACGAGGAGAGATTGGTAACTGGGACCAGCAGTGGGATTTTTCCTTGCTCATGTATTAAACTACCACCCCGGGGACCAGCATTTTCCTGGGCTCCCAGGAGGAAAAGACCTTTGGTAAGGAGTAGCCTATTATTGGGGCCAGCTTGTCCGCAGAGAAGCCCTTTCAGGGCTGTAACAGGTTGCAGAAATCCATCTGAGCTCAGACTTCACCAGTGCCACTGCTGATTGAGGTCTGCTTTTCCCAGGCACCATGATCTGCCCATTACGGGGAGAAAAAAAAAAAAANAAAAAAAAAAAAAAAAAGGCAGCCTCTTGTACTTGACCCACATTTTCACATTTCTCCGAGGTCCCTTTTTCTTCCCTATTTTTATCCTTAATATCTGTATTTCAGTCCAGACAAGGAGCAGAGACAGGACATGTCTCCTTTCCGGGCTGCTCTGAGCCCAGCAGGCAGCCACTCCTCCCGGCACTGCCGTACTTGGGGTTGGGCTTTATTTCTCCAAAGGAACAAAACTTAGTTTTTAAGGGTGTTTTTTAAATGGGACTTTGGGGAATAATTACCCTTTGTGCTACTTCAAAGAAGTCCCCAGCACGCTTAGCTGTACCCTCAGAGGACTGTGCCTGTTAGGAAAATACGCTGGCTTAAGCATCCTGTGAGTAATACAGACTTTGAGTGATGGTACTTAGTACAAATGGGCCAATGATCACATGCCTGAGTCTCCTAAAGCTATTCAGGAGATTTTTGCACCAATTGCAGCCTATTCATCAAAATAAGATGCCAATAAGTAAAGCATTACAACGCTTTCAGAGGGGAGCATGCAGACTAAAGTAGGGGAATTCTGCCCCCAAATGGATATTCAATCTTATGACAAGGATTGTGTATTAAAAAAAGGGGAATGCCTTGGCTCCTGGCCATACTGTGAGCCTAGGGATAATGGTATATCTCCGTTATCTTTCAGCTGCTTTCCTGCCTCTGCCACATGTGGACATTGAAACGACATTAACAGCCAACCCCAATAGTAAACCATTTTTAAGAGAGCATGGTTTTTGCTGGCTTTACCCTGAGCTCTTGAGTTCAAGTTTCCCAGCTTTTTCTCCCTGACTCCAAGGATGCAGCAAGTACCCCTCCGATTTTTACTACTTCCCCAAGTGTTTTTTAGGGAAAGCCAAGCGCCTTGGCTGTCTGACCCTAGGACATGGTGTTTTAAGGAGCCAGTTCCCTGCAGAGAAGCCTGCAGGAGCTGGCAGTACCATGGTGACAAACCATGGGGTTGGGATTCACCTGTGAGGAGCAATTGGTGTAAGCAAGAGACCTCTGACTTCACAGCTGAGCTGTCTGCATGTACCTGGTAGCACTGGTCCAGAAGTTGGCATGGGGATTTTTGGCTGCTGTGGTCATCCCATGGAGGAGCTTATACTGCTGTGCAAAGGACAGGTGTTGAAGGGCCACCAAAAGGACAGGTCTGTCACGGTGAGAGGCCCAGGCTCCCTTAGATGCCAGTGGCAGGGAGGTGTCATGCAGTACATGGTCACGGGGATGCCTGAGGGACACACCAAAATCAAAGCCCACCAGGCTTTTGAATGGGAGGGCAGGAGTGCAGGGAAGCTCTTCCCGACCGTTTCCATCCCAATCAGCCCTGTGCCTGCTGCTTCACCCACACCGGTGTGTATGGGTCTGTGTTTAAACCATTACAAATGCAAATGATCCCTCTCAGTTACAAAAGCCTGTTCAAACTGGCATCTTTGAAGGAAAGTCTGAAAGAGCTCCTGGCACAGCTCTTCTTCAAATATTTGGAAGCTTTGCTAAGTCTCCTGTAACAAAGACAGGCGCAACCTCCTGCTCCTCTCCACCCTCCCTCCTGTCAAGCTGAGTGCTCTGCCAGAGTATATTGAGAGAATTTCACTGCTTGAATGGTGACTGTGTGACACAAGGGGTGGCAATGGATGGAGATGCCACCTGGGACAACAACAAGGTTATGGTGGCTGCACTGCAGCCCATCTCCAGGTGCCACAGGGCAGCACCTTGGGGAACACCTTCCTTGCTTCAGTACCCAAGTTTCCCTCCTTATTTTCCTGCTTTGTCCTGCTGCATCGGCCTGAACTTTGTTTCCTTATTCTCTGGCACAGGGTCTCTCTGCACTGAAGATGCCCTGGGGCAGTAAGCTGTGGTCCTGCTGCTCCCCTCGCTGACACTGGCCAGCCACTCCTGCTGAAAGGATGGGCGTGAGCCATTAGGAGAGCACATCCCCTGGCTGATTGGAGCAGGTGGAAATGAAATGAATGATTAAATAAACACAGTGGCCACTGCACACCCTCGCTCCAACATGTCCCATTTCAGATTTGATATCTGCTATCAATTGAGATTGAAGGTATTGATCCAGGTTGATTGCTGTGGACAATCAGTAAGTGGAGGGGTAATTGACTGTCATGTCTCTCATTGATTGGGCACCACAGTTCACAGCAGCCAACATTATTTTCAAGCACTTTTCAGCTTCTCCTTTAATAAAGAAATACAGACTTTAAGTAACAGTGATTTATGTGCGCTGCCATTTAGAGGGTGGGCGAGGACATTCTTAGCCAACAGGTGCTTGCCTTAAACAAACTGAAAGGTGTCACCAGGAGAGTGCTGGAGCAGGAAAGCATGGATTTTGGTTTGCATGTTTGTCACTGTAAGCCAACACCCTGCTTTGGGACTATCCCACTCCTTGCTGTTTGGCTGCAGCAGATATTAAAAGAGGGCCTCTGAGACAGCAAAGACAATGCACATGGGCCACAGGCCAGGAGAGTGTGACCTCCTCTCTAGGTTGCTTGAAATGTAAAAGCAACAAATATTTTATACCATGTGTTCTACCAGGGCTTGTTAGCAGCTGATCCAGAAAAACTGTCTTGGGAGAAGAACAAATTGGGAAACATCCCAAGTTGCTGCAATCAAATCCACAAAAAGCTCGTATAAAATTTTTACATATAATGAGAAGGATGGAAAAATTACCTTATTCCCTGCCATGCACTTCTGATTAATATAGATAAACATTGTTCAATCTTAATACTTATGGTGACCATGAAACCTCTTTCTGTACTTATCAGGAACAGGCACATAAAATGGCTTTTCTCCTGGAGGAGAGGCTGGGTTAGCAGTCTGCAAACATGTCTACTGTTGGTTTTTAACAATCTGTACAACTTGACATTGCTACCCCTCATCTGCAAGCTCTTTTGGGTAGCGACTGCTCCCTGTGAACAGAGGTCCAGTGAAATGAAGGGGATTGAGTTGTTCAATGAATTCTTGTCCCTAAATACCTTATTGAATCTGTCTGGGGAGTGGGTTCAGGGATGAAGGTCCCAATTTTGACTCCACAAAACCCAGAACTAGTTACGTTCCAGTCATGGCTAAAGCAAAGCAGGCTGCAGAGTTACTGTACATGCTGCTTTCCCACCTGAACATTGTTTACAGGCAGATTTGGAGGCTTTTTTTGTGTTTGTCTCAGATTTCCCAGTGTCTGGCAGCCTGTTGGGAGCTGCCAGATGTCCAGAGATGCTGACCTCGCCTGCTAAGCATGCACCAGCTCTTTCATGGCAGGCTCAAAGCAAGGCCAGTGCCTCCAGCACCGCGGGGTTGGCCACTCACGTGGTGTCTGGCCCTTTGAAGAGTGTGGAGGAAGCCCAGGAGATGCCAGGGATTCTGTCTACAGCCTGTCCCAGCGGCACACACAGCTTCAGTCCGTGTGATGCATCCTGAAGTCCTTGTCCTAGTGGGCACCACTATTTGTTCAAGTCATTTGAGCTTCAGAAGCAATAGAGTGGTGAGAATACATATGCAGGAAGAAGCCAATGGATTCTGTGAATGTACATAAAGCATGAAGGCAACTCTGGCAGATCTGTCAGTGTTGTAGCCGCTGTTCCTCGAGCGCTTGCTCTAAGCCCCAAAGTAGGCTTCTTCCTTACAAACGGGACTTAATGAGCTGCCTTTGACTTTACCCAGATTTCTCATTAATTTTCTTCCCAGCTTTCAAATGGTCAAACATTTCAATGAGTTTTGGGCACTTCTCACCCACCACGGTTGCTAAGCTGAGTCGAGCTGTTCCTCACCTTGGGTTTCGGTCTGTTAAACAGCTCAGCCCAACCTGCTTTTGGTTTGCTTTGTCTTGACTTTTTGGTGCTGCTGGTGAACCAAAACATCCATCTCTTGTGTTGAGGGCAGGGCTGACTGGGGTGTCACTGAAGCCATCGAAATTTCACAGTGACAGGCAGCAGCCCCGAGGGCATCGCTCATGAGTCAGCCACGCTGGGGGGCAGCGAGGGCGCCTGAAGAGGTTTCTCATCCCACCCAAGTTTCCTTTCCTGGGAAGCAGGGTGGCTGTGCTGGGGTGCGTGGGCTGTGTGAGCTCCCAGAGAGTCAAACCCAAACTAAGCTGACAGAATAGCTGTAGTCTCAAGCACCCAGCAAAAACCTCCTGTGCTGGCGGCTTAAACTGCTGATTACACAGAGCTGGCTGGCCCTGGGTCACAGTCGAGGTGCTGGCTCAGACCATGGTTAAATGTGCAAGAGAAACAGAACGCCGTGCTAGATGGGGTCAATGCATCAGTCACTTCAGAGAGAGGTAAAACCGACAAACAGCAGCCATGTGTTGCTTACTCCTCCTCAGTTTTTTTCTGTTAATCCCAACAATCCTATACTGGTGGGTTTATGGAAGTGTAAGACTGGGATCTCCTCCGACCCCTCTTAAAATAACTTGTGTGAGGGCTCTATATATACTTTTAGTGAGCAGCTGCACTCTTTCCATTGCATTTGCTGAAGAGGGGATAATGAGAAGGAGGAAGGTTATCTGAACCAGCAGTTAACATTGAAGGACAAAAAAATTTAAAAGTTCCAATGTCACAGCATTAATTTACACAAAATAAGAAGCATTTCTCCTTACTGCGTGGATGTATTGCAGGAATATATGACAGGACAAGCAGAGCAAATGCATGCCACAGTGAAACAAGAGTTAAACAACATCAAATCATCCCTGTGATGGATCATTAAGGATGTGGAGTCTAAATGTGTGGTAAAATTACGGCATCGTGCAGATGCTCCTATACCAGCAGTTTATTTTACATATTGCAAAGTACAGAGATAATTCCTAGTAGCAAATGCACACAAAGACCAACCCATCCCACAGTGAATGCACATTTGGATTGTTGGACAAGGTGAATTTTGAGGGGTGAGGGGGACTGAGTTGAACTGCTGCTGCTTGGGATTACAGCTACCTTCAGCTGGAAACGGGACTCGTCTCCCTGCAACCTCCCCATCTCAGCCCAGGCGTGTGTACTGCATGGATAGATCAACAGGGAATGAGAAGGGTTAAATAAATAACAGACCCTGGACTAAATAGGCAAATGCTGAGGAATTTTTTTTTCTAACATGTATATATATTGTAAAAAAATTTAAGGCAACATTCCTCCTGCTAATTAGTGTTTCCTCGGCACTGCGAAAACTACAGCTGTAGGAAGAATTCAGGAAAAGTAATCAGCAGCAGAATTAAGCAATCTGCTATAATGACAGAGCACAACATTAGGGATAGAATAATCAGAAACATATATATTTTTCCTTCTTGATTTTCATTTCCCACCCAATGATTTGCCTTTGCAGGGTGTATATAAAGCAATGCCTGATAGAAATGCCCATATTTGTCTGCTACAGCTTGTAGACCTTGCTCCAGTGAGGATGCCCATGTTAATTCCTGCCAATCACTTACAACTGTTATTTTTACTGTAATTTTTGAAAACCTAATGTTTGATCTGCTTTAATCCTAATTTTGCCACCCTGTTTCATATAAACTCCTTTCACTCCTTTAAGTTGGAAGGTCCAACTCCTTTAAGTGGAAGGTATCCAGACAAGAAATCCTGGAGCTGAGGTCCCTTTTTTTCCTGCCAGCCATCCCACCCAAAGGAGCAGAGCAGGGAGATGCTTCATTCTGTGTTTCTGCAACCTCCAGCTCCTGCTCAGGAGAGGAAAACGCCTACACCTGTGAGCAGACAGTGAGGGGAATGGGCCTGACCTGCTCCATCTGCACAAGCTGTTTTCCCAGAGCTCCCTCAGGCTATAGGAGCCCACAAAGGAAGGTAAGCTCCCCTCCAAGGAGGTGGTTTGGAAGGGAGAAGGGAAATATGGCCCTTGAGAAGGAGCTCCAATGCGTTTCAGCTCTCTGCCAGTCATGGATCAAGGCTGGTTGGAATGAAGCCACAGAAGAGAGGGGAGCTCCTGTGTTGCTGTGGGGAGGTAGGTCTTCTTCTTGGGGTCTGCTTGGGGGATTTTACTGGCTGCTGGGAGGGAGCGCTCATGAAAAGCTGGTAGAGAAGCAGTTTTGGTGGAGTCAGGAGTGATCTGTGTGCCCTGGTAGGCCACAGTCATTACCAGTGGCACTCGGTGAGTTTTGTGATGGTATTTCCCAGAAATGGGTGATGTTGTTACAGGAGAAGGCCACCAGCCTGTCCCTGGGAGGTGGGAGCACTGCAGTGGTGTTGCAGGATCCTTCCAGGATGGGGGAGCAGGTGGGATTGCTGCTGAAGGTGTCTGGATGGAGCACTCAACATGAACTCTATTCAGCTGGGGTGTGTTGGTGCCCTGTTACCCTCCCACAAACGTGGATTTCCTCCTGCTCATTCCCAGATGGAGCTTTTGCTTATTATTCCTCTGCACGGAAAGCGTTGGCTAGTCCTGGAGGTTCTTGGAAGGGGTTCAAGTTTGTAACCTCTGGTATGAGGGAAGGCCTCAGGTGTTTGAATTTACATGTGGCTGCTAAAAACTTAACTTCTATCAGAAATAAACTAGGAACTGTAAATACGTTACACTGAGGGATCTTTATAAATGCAGTTCTCTGGTTTGCATCCTACATAACCTAATGAAATGACAACTGTGAAGTTACGTATTTTGAAAATTGAATTTTCATAATGGGACAAGTGCAGCTGGAAGCCCAGCACTTTTATGACCTGAAAAACTTCTATTTTTGCATTAAGGGATAAGCTTGAGGTAAAAACTTACAGAAACACCTAACACTGAGGAGCCCAACACCTCCTCATGTGCAGGAAAATGTGAGTCCCACCTGCTTCGGGCACTAATGAAAAATCTTGGTGCCGCTTAAATCAGTTTCTGGAATTTGTCTTAGCATGGCAAAAGATCTGGTATCTTGGTGACCAGATTCTTCTGTCACTAAAGCTGGTGAAAAGTCACATTACCATGACCCCTTCCAGAGCTCTCGGATCAGAGCTGATATTACTCTGCATGTTCTGTTTTCATCTGGGACACTGGCTTGCAAACAAACATACATAACAGAGCTGTTCCTCCTCCTCACGTGTGCCCATGTCAGTGGAAATCACTGGGAACACCAGGTCTAGGGAGTAAGGATGTGTCTCTGCTCAAAACTCGTTCAGGAAATCCCAAACCATGGAGGAATGCTGGGTTAATTTTTCATCTGAGTATCAGCTGAAAGTAATGTAAACCCCAAATTAATGCAGACAATGCCTAGTCTGGTCTGCAGGCCCTCTGTGTTTTTGAATTCTTTTCTACTAAAACTCAATAAAAACATGGGGGTGGAAGGTGCTGCTGGGAATTTGCTTTTTGTTCTGCTTAAGTGCTGTATTTCTCAGCAGTCTTCAAGTTGCTCAGCATGAAGATATTGTTACATTAGAACTACCGTGGGTTTAACACAATTCGGAATTTGCAGGCAAATGGATGTATTGTGTTGGGGCTTATCCACAAAGGACTGTGAAACTACAAATTACAACCCAGCTGCATTCTCTTATCTGGATTTTTTTTCCCCATGTGCCTGTGAATCCTTCCCTGTTCACAAGCAGAAGGTGTAAGGAGAAACTCAAGTGAGAAAAAGAGACATAGGCCTGAAGTCAGAAGGGACCCTGACCCTGGAGATCCTGCCCATGTCTGTGGATGCTTTCCGCTAGTGTCTGCAGTGCTTTCCATTAGGAGAGGGTGTGATGCCTCTGGATTTCGTGTTTTTCTGATTGCCTGAGAACTTCGTTTCTGTAATTCTCCCTAGAAAACTGTGGCAGATGGGGTAACAGTCAACACATCCACTGAATGCTTCTCTGATAAGAAGAGGGCTACTGATTCTCTTGCATTGCTAAAAACGGAAGTAAAACAGAGGATCCACCCATGTTATGTTCTCAGCTCTTCTTCATCCTCATCCTTCGTCTTTGAAGGGAATGAAAACCCCCAGTCAGTCCCTATGGGAGAGGTAGGAGGCACTTATGCTCTAGAGTAGTTTGAGATAAGGCTTTAGCAGCTCTTGCTAGTCCTGGGCAGGTTTTGCTGACCTTGTCCCAGTTACACAGCCAAGGCCAGGCAATGTACCAGAGCCCTGTGCCACAAGCATGGACACCTGACTTGGAGACAACAGTGGAACAACCACGTCTGTCTGGGCAGAGGTGCTGCACCACACAGAGACAAGACAAGTTCTTGGCTTTCATTCTTCAAAGCAAAGAGCCACCTTAGCTGATTTCAGCGATACTCTGCACACCTGCTAGCCAGTAATAGGCTGGAAACCCAATGACCCCACCATAATTCTGTTATGTTTATTTGCTTCCTTTCAAATGGCTGTTCCTATAAAGGATGCTGACAAATGGGACCTGAACTCATGCATTTAGTGGGCCAGGAAATAAATATATCAGACAGTACTTCTTTGGACTCTTCTGAGACTTGGAAGTTGCTGGCCATTCTGTTTGCTGGCTCAGTTTAAGCAGCAGAAATGTCCATGTGTTCTGTCAAAGCACTTTGCTTGTGACAGGCAAAGTGCTGCCCTGAACTGGAAAACCATTCAGGACAAATAAATGCATTAATTCAATGCAGAGTATCTTATATTTGATACACGCCACTTCCTAATCACTTTACTGAACATCTGGATTGCCTTGAAATGAAACCAATGATGGCATCATCTTCAATTTGGACATGGGATCCATTTCAGAAGGCTTTTTCCAGGAGAGCACCTCTTGGATCTTGGTATGATTTAGGTTGGGTCCTACAGGTCTAATCCAGAGTAAATACAATTAAGGGTTGCTTCACTGCTGCAGGAGGACAGAAAGTAGCACACAGGAGCCAGCTGGGCCCTTTGGTACTTGTGGTCCAAATTGTAGAATCACATTAAAAAGTGCAGATGTTACCAAGGAACAGGGATTTTTCATATGTCTGAAATGGGGTCTGTGCCCCTTTCTCTTAGGGCAGTACAGGTATCTTCTTGCAGAAGAAATGAGAATAATCAACTCTGACTGTTAACATGGTACAAGAGGCTGAAGTTAACCCCCTTGTGCTGGTAGAAGTTGCAAAGGAACACAGAGGGTGCAGAGACACTGCACTGACTGCCCTGTGTGAGCGGGAGCGATGACTTAATGAATGAGAGATGCACTCGCATTGCAGCGACTCAGCTAAGCTGAGCAACAGCAAGAACTATTTGCAACATCTTTTCGTCAACATCTGTTTGTCTCTGAGTTCATGAAAGTGGAACAAATCTCATTGATTTTTTTTTTCCTTGCGTTGAAATTTTGCACAATTGTTTCTGTTATTTTGGCAGCCAAAATTATGCTGGAATGTTTCACCTTCTTTTTCCAAGTTTTTGAGCTGATCAGTTGAGGTTTGGCACATAAACCATGAGGTTTTACTTCTGCTGCTAGCCAAACTATAATCTTTATATCATAGGCCTTTTGTTGTTGATTTCTTTTTCTTTAAAAAATCCAGCTTCTGGAATCATGAGAATGCATGAAAATCTCTACTCCTGTTTTCTGTCATGTGTTTGTTTTCCCTTGAGTTTTTAGCACTGAGAACTGTGGAGAAACTTCTGGGTGTCATCTGAGAGATGAGAAATGGAATTCATTGAATTATTTTTTTTTTAAATACCACTGGGATAATTTTTGGAAACTATGACTCATGATTTTCAATGTTTAGACTTGGCAATGCTGTAGTTCTCTGTGCTGCTTCCCCATGACCAGGAGTGCCGGAAGAAGCCACGCGGGGCTTGTCTCCACGGACAAGTTCCAGCACAGAGAGCCAGGGTGTGAATTCGCAGTGCCCTAGTTAGGTTGCACAGACTCCCCATGAGGATGCAGAGTGTGCGGTACCTGCCCTTCGGAAGCATTCTCAGGGCATGTCTCTGTAACACCCAGCAACTGGTTCAGAGGCCCTAGAGCTCACACCAACCTGCTCCAGCTCATGGACTGAAGGCAGCAGGGCCACTCCACGCTTCAAACTGCGCTTACTGACACAGCTCCGAGGTGATGCTCCTGTGGGGGCACTGAGCACCTCCCAGCTGTGCTGTGCTGCATGGTTGTAGTGGGTGGGATAGCTTTGGGTGCTCTAAGTGATGCTGAGCCTCCTCAGGTGCCCAGGGATGGCTTCTCCTCCTCCTCCTCTTCCTCCTGGCACCTATCCCCTGTATCTGAAGGGGAAACTGAACTGGTGCATTTTCTGAGCCTCTTGGTGAGGACTTGTGGCTCTGGAGCCAGTCTTTCCACTCAGCAGAAGCAAATGTGCTCAGCAGCAGCCAAGGGCCATGTAGGGAAAGCAGTGACCCCTTTGTGACCTCTGGGGGGCTTTGTGAGGCTTGTGTGACTTGATTTAACACTGGAATTTGCCCATGGGTTCCCAACCTTCAGATTGCTATGAGCATGGCTTGGCTCCTTAGAGTCACAGAATCACAAAAGTATTTCATTTACAGAATCACAGAATCAACAAGGTTGGAAAAGACTTTGGGAAAATGCTTGGGCACCCAGTGGGGAACACACTGGATGAGGATATGGTGACCTTGAGGGAGCAGTTTGAAGTTTCTTTTGGCTGTCCCCATATAGAGAAAAAATGGAAAATGAGCCAGTGGGGTATACCTGGTAAAGGGGCACAAGGGGCAGAAGAAGCCACTTAGTAATTATTCAGCCCCTGGTGAAGGAAAAGCTGTGGTAGCTGCAGGATACCTGCTGTACCCGAGGCCAAGTTTAAGCAGCTGCTGGGCTAAAACCCAGGAGACAGAGATGTTGCTGCTAGAGAAGCTCTTCTGGCCAGGCCAGGTGGGAGGGAAGAAACTGGTGTGGCTGGAGCCCCCAGGAAGGGCGCTCTGCCACGGGGAAATCAGGATGCTGCAGGGTGCACCGGGGCGGAGGAAGGCTGGGGGCAGGCTGAGGTCTCTGCCCCTCAGGAAGCCGTGAGGGATTTGTGTGTTTTTCAAGGCAGCAGAGACAGGATGCTGAGGGGTGGGAGAGAGACAGATTTCCTTCTGCAGTGAATAGACTGGGGTGGGGGATGGCGGCTCTGATTTAACCCTTGCCTGTTCCTTTCATCTCCAAAATGAACTGGTGGCTTAGGAAACCATCCCAAGAAACTGCAGAAATGAGAGGCACAAAAAGTACTGTGTTGTTGGCACTGGGGTGACGCTGTGAGTTTATTATCCCAGTTCTCTCGCCCCCAGGCACGTCTCCCTGGCTCTGGCATTCCTTTTTACTTTGAAGTTTGTTTGTTCAGTGGCACTGGCATTGCTATGACCCACACGAACACCACTGATGCCAAGGGAGAGGCTTATGGGACATTACCTTGCGTCAGGTAGAAGCAGCTCGTGGGAGACAGCTGCAGGTTTGGGTGCTGTAACAGTTTTTCAGCAGAAGCCTGAAAAAGATGGGATTTAATTTCTCTTTTACATCAAGAGTGGGGAAAAAATCTTAGGAGTAACTCCTGAAATGATTTCCATTCTTGTTCAACAGTGAAGGCTTTTCTGCATCTCTTGTAAAGTCATTAATAGGATGATCTAGAGGAGTGAAGTGGAAGTAAACCCAACTACCATCACCTCCCACTCCCACCAAGCCCTTGGAAATGCTGTGGAAACAGCACCTGCATGAAGACCTTTAGGGCATAAGTACGTGAAGCATTTGGGAGAGGTACCTGGAACATGGGAATCCAGAGAAAACTACTTTGTTTACCGCACCAGAGTCTCCCGGAGCTGTGGAGAGTCCACACGGCTGAGAGTTGGCAGCCAGGCTGCAGGTGTGGTGAAAGAGATGTGTTTTCTAAACACACCAAATACTATTGCTCCGGCCTTTTGTAGATAAAGATCAGCTCTGACTTTAAAAGAAATTAGAGCAGAAGTGCTTGTATCTGGGAGGATAAATACCTGCTTCCAAGTTGGGCTTTGTAGAGCTGAACTTCATAAACAAATTACTTGATGTAATTAACCAAGTCAGAGGGATGAAGGAAATGTGCCTCTGACTCTGACAGTATCGGGGTGGAAGCTGTAATGTGTTGGCCAGAGAATTATCCTGGATAGGAACAAACAGCCACAAGGTTCTTGGGTGTGAGGTTTCCCATTAAAACAGTATCTTCTCTCTGAAAAAAAACCACAGCAGAAAAAAATAACCCTCCTGAAAGCCTTAGTTTTTTCTGAGATTCCAAACTGTCTTTCTCTGCAGCTGTTTGATGTGCAAGGATGGCAGAGAGCAGCTGTGAACCAAAAAGAGCTAAGAATTTGTAGGAAGATATCTGGTATCTAGACTGAGCAGATAAAGAATTTTCAGTAGATCTGAAAACATTTCTGCCCTATGATTGTGCTAATTTCACTAGGAAAAACAGTCCCTGCACTAACCTCATTCAGTTTTACGAGTTTGGAGGTTGGAATACACAGATATTGGCTTATTTGTTCCTGTGGTAAAGGTAACTTAAAGAAAAACCCAACCAAACTTAAATATAAAACAAGCAAGAAAATGAATGTTTTGATGATGGCATAGACAAAAAAAATATTGCAAAAACAAAATGAAAAACATTTAAAGCCTGAAATGGAGTGGCAGGCAAGACAAGATGACCTTCTCAGTGTCTGTTTCAAGAAAAAAAACATTTCCTCATGCCAGGCATGCTCAACATGAGCTGAGTTTGCTCGGTCTCAAGTTGATGACAGTAGCTTTTGCTGCTTTTGACAAAGCAAATAATACAATGGGGACGATGCTTCTCTGTTAGGGCAGTTTTTTTCTTTCTTCCAACTGGGATATCAGGTCCCTGCCTGGTATCCGAACTCATTCACAAACTGGACAAGGCTGGACAAGCCATTTCACCCAGGATGAAAATACTACTGCAGTTGGGATGTGCAAGGGTTGAAGCAAATACTGCTTTGTGCTGTTTGGAAATTATTCACTTGGGATAAAAATATATGTTTAAGGGGACATTTCAACCCTTTCTCAGGTGGCATTAGCTATGCTTTGGTGCTCACAGCAGTTGACAAGGAGGTGACAATGGGAGAACATGACGTGTTGTGCTGTTGTCTAAAAGCAGAAGGGTAGGTGGGAACCTTGCAGGCAGGTTTCTGCCTGCAGTGCCTCTGGTTTGGTACACCTGGCCTGTGGCAGGCAAACCTGGACTGCCCCGGGTTTCCTCACGAAGCTGGGCAGCACAGGGCTGAGGTCTCCGCAGCCACCAGTGTCACTGTAGCAGCCATCAGTGTCACTGTGTGTCCCCCGTGAGCTGACAGCATGGGCAGAGGCAGTGCTGTGTGCAGAAATGCTCTGGAGGTGGGTGTGGGAGAGAGGGAGGGTGGGGAGATGTGCTGGGACACGCGGGCTGTGCAGAGTGCAGCGGGTGAGTAGGACCATGAGTGCAGGTGACATCCCTCCCTCCAACGAGCACAGTCCATCCCAGCTGGTCCAGCCTCCGCCCCCAGGCTCCAGCCAAAGTTCCCAGCCCATCCAATTGCTCCAATTAATGCTGTGCAGCTTTTTTCTTTATTAAGAAGGTGGCTCGAGACCTGCCTGTTTTGGAGCCCAGCCCCCTTTAATCTGTCCCTACCATGATTGAGGTTAACAGAGTTTCCTGCCCAGCAGCCTCTTTGGCAAATTAGAGAGAACCAGTGAGACACTGTCAATAAACTTCCCACTGCATAGATTTTGTCCAGCAGAGCCTGAATAAATTGGGTTATGCTGCCATATGTAATCCATGCACTTGAGGTTTGACCTAGCTCCTGTGCAAACCAGTGGGCAGGGATGTGTCTGGGAGCTGGACTGGAGCTCTGGCTGAGACAGCTGAATTTTGAAAGAGCTGGGGTGGAGCCGTGCCCTTCATTTTTGTGGACCAGTTTCATTTGTATGGGAAGATGATTGATGTCTTCCCGCGGGAGCTTTTGTCTGTGCTGGAGTGTGTCTTGAACAACATTGCCAAGATACCTTGGGGCTGGGTTAGGTAATTATTTTGTGATTAGATACTGAAATCAAATAAATAAGTTAATCATTTTACAAGTTCAGAAGAAAATACATTTATTTAATCTGAAACTTCTTCACAGTGGCAATGCATAACTCTGTCATCTCCTGCATGGTGCTGGCCTCGGGTCAGATGATTTCCCACCAAACAATTTGCTAGCATCCCATGGCCCTGGTAATGCAAAGTCACCTGCTCAGAAGGAGGCAGGATTCTTGTCCTTCTCTCCTTTGGGCAGTTGATGGGAACCCTGCAAGTGGTGGTGATGGGCCAGCGTGGCTGCCATCAGTTGTCACAGTTCATATCGGCAGCACAGAAAAGATTAGTGCACGAACAGGGGAGACTCCTCTTTTGAAAAGAGGCTTTAAATGATGTCAAGAACCACCACAACGATATGGTTTTTACATAAATAATAATTAATTACATGTAAATCAGCCTTTTCCCCACCCCTTCCATTAGTATCATCTTTGCTAAGCTCTCTGTCTTGTTTCTGTCCGCTCACTCTGAGTAGCTGAATGGCAACAGACATCATTTGCAATGCTAACGTCAGATACGGGTCAAAATGGACAAGGAAAACACAACCCGGGGTTTTATCAATGCAATAACAACCAGTTCTGTCTAGA
The DNA here is from genome assembly GCA_013397175.1 of Platysteira castanea. NCBI lineage: Eukaryota > Metazoa > Chordata > Aves > Passeriformes > Platysteira > Platysteira castanea. The sequence goes on from VYXC01001272.1 coordinate 19,708, forward strand.
GATGGCAGTGTACTGGGGTTTAACCTCTTCACTGCCACAGAGCCAGAAGCAGCAGGAATTTACTTTTCTGGTTTCCTGTTCTGCTATTTCCAACTTATTTTCAGCCCTTTCCTTCTCCTGGCCACTCTCTTTTTTCCCCCCTCTCTCCCCTTTCTGGTGTTTACAAGAGCATCTGGTAGTGTTTATCTTGCAAGACACAGGAGACTGTTGTTTTCATAGATATGTAACTAGCCTAAAAGCTTTAATCTTTGTTGATGTTGGACTTTTGGATTAAAAAATAGTCATAATAGTGGAAAAAGTTAAGATGAAATAAGACTTCAGCATAGAACACTTTGGAGACAGCATCAACAGAAAACCCTTCACAGGGAAAGCTGCAATTACTGCATCTCCTTCACAGACAATGCTGAACTGGTGGGGAGAGCAGGGCAGGGAGTGAGAAGACTAATTCCCTGTGATGAGACTGCTTGTCCCACTGGAAGCAGAAAGTGTGGCATGTCCTCGTGGAGATTTCTGCATGTGCTCCTGCAGCAGGAGTTTCAGCAGACCCAGAAATGCCAACAAGATGTTAGAAATCTGTTTCCATCTCTGCTGGCTTCCAAGGCTGCCTTCCAGGAAGGCAGGGAAGGAGCTGGTTGGGCCTTCAGCGGAGTCAGAGTACACATGACCTGGGGTTTGTAGCCTCTATGGAGTACTGGAGGTCAGAGAGGAGATGGCGTTTTGGATTGGGTCTCCTGCTCTAGAGAAGTACGTTGATTTTCTCTGAAAGCTTCAGAGATGCTGCGATTGGGTTAATTAGAAGTTGTCAAGATACAGCAAGAAGTGTTGCTGTCATCAGAGAGATGTAGAAAATGTTACAGAAATTGGGTAGCAAAAGGCAGGTAGGTGTCTGCTATCTGCAGAAGATCTTATTTGCTGCCTTCCCAGGGGACTAGGCACTGTCCCAAACCTGCAGCAAAGTCAGCTAGGCTGGAAGCAGACCTGCAAAATCCGGGTGGCTGCTGCTTTCCTAGCAAGAATACATTCAGTTGCTAATATTGTAAATGCTTGGTGGTACATTTTTATAGCAATAGCATTTATGTAACTGAAGATTTTTATGTAATTTAAGATTTTTAAACTAAATGTCTTAATTCAGGTGCTACATACCCCACTTTCCACCCCTGCTCTCCTGCCACATAAGGTGTAAACCTGACTGTAACTGCTCCCAGCTTCTTGGGATAGAACATTTTTGGAAAACGCTCCATTTGGGAAGGCAGCGAGCCGATGAAAGGGAGCTTAGCAGTAATGAACCAGGCTAATAAATTTCCTAATGTCACCTTAGGATAGGTCCACGGCCGCCTGTCACACAGCAGCACATCAAGCTGGAGATGCACAGTCGGTCTCTCCTAACCTTTGTACCTCCTCCCGCTAACCAGGGAGCTGGTTCTGGAAAAGACCAGGCCTGTGGAGTCCTGCAAACTGAAGTGTAAAATATTAATAAGCCAAAGAGGAGCTGGAGGTGTCAGTGAGGCTCCTGCACAGTGCAGCCATGGGGGAGAGTGCTGCTGGTCTCCACACAAAGGGAATGGCAAACGGCTTCTCCGCAGAAAATTTCACCCGACCAATTTTTTTTGCATGCAAAAATGCAGATTCAGCAGCACCAAAACGGTCTGTGCACACATGCCAAACTTGTCATTTATAAAAACTCAAAAAAGCTCTGACAAATGCTGAAGCTGTTAGTTTTGACACTTCTGACATGAAACACTTTGATTTTTCATTTTGAAACTACTTTGTGTTCAAAATGTCCTTTAATTTTATTTTCAAGCAAGGGGGTGTGTGTCTTTTTTCTTATTCCCCCAAAAAATCAAAATTGAAATGAAATCTTTGGATTGACTCAACATGAAATTGTTCTTGGATTTTTGATTTCATAAGGCTTTTCTTTCTTAGATGTGTTTGGCTTCAAGTCACTTCTTTTTCACCCCAAAAATTTGCCAGTTGGTTTATCAAGAACCACAGCAAACATCAGCCCCTTTGAAGGGGCGCAGCTGCCACAATAGAATATTTTTTTCGCAGCTGTCAGTTGCAGAAAGAAGGGAAAAAAAAAAAAAAGGAGCCTTTCGTTTGCTTTCCAGGAGATTGAGTTCATTTTCTATCTGACAGGGATAAATAATAAACAGTATTTTTTTTTTTTCTGCTGTGAGAGATTGTGTTACGTTATCTGTTTAAACATTCCGTTACATTTTAGTAATGTGAATAATGATTATTCCTGTGCTTCTGAGCTCTCTCTCTTGGCTCGGGTGCCGGAGGTTCAGGAGACACCTGGCATTGTTGACAGAGCGATGAACTTGAACGCCTCTCACTGTGACAGGGCAAGCCCAAATATTTTGGGAAGAGTCCTTGTTATGTTACGACAGGGCTTGGTAGCACTGATGCTGGGGACGGGTTTTGCTTTAATACAGAGCTGATTATGCTTTATTATTCAGGGAACAGCGTGAACTTTGGCAGGCGGGCTGCTGGGAGAAGGAGGATTGCACTTGGGCACTTATTTGTAGGATGTGCTGAAGGTGTTCCAAGAGATGCTGTCTCTCAGAAGAGGCCAGGATATGAGGCCCTGAAAGACGTTTTTCTGTGGATGAGAAAGTGGAAGAAATAAAGCTTTTTTCAAAATAATATAAATGTTTAATGTAGTCCATACATGTAGACAAATACCTGGGGAAGAGCTTGTATTAAAATACCTTTTTAATCACATTTTCTATCCCTCAAGGTGGTGTTTGCTTCCCACAGTGTACATCTTCCCTCTTTTATTGGTTTCCTCTCCTGAAGTCAACCTGCATCTTGGCAGTGCTTTGTGCATCTTCAGTACTGCACAAGTGTCCAGCTCGTGGTGTTTAATCGGTCAAAGACTTTCAACAAGATTGGATGTCTTGTGGCGTTTGCCAATTCATGTACGGCACGTAATTATATTCAGGAAGCAATAAGAATTAAATGACATTAATTCCCATGAATATTCATTTAAGAATCTCGACCAAATTCAGGCAGATTAATAGTCCAGCGCAAATACAATGGCTATTCATTGCCCCCACAGGAAAAGGAAATATGTATTGGCTGGCAGCTCAGGACAAATGGAAATGTGCTATAGAAAAGTTATCTCTGGGTGGCTTCTGGTACAGCGGCGGCTGGAGGGACACCTCCAGGAGTAAAGAGGATTAGTGTGGGTACGAACGAGGGGAGCCTTTCCCATCCACTAAGGAACCCAGAGGAATCTGGGGTGAATCCAAGACTCATGTCTCTGCACTGCCCATGCAAATCCAAACCAACTCTGACTGCAGTGGAGCTCCTCTGGACTCACAACAGAGCAAAATGTCATTTATTCTGTGCCTGACTCCCGCTGCCCTGTGTGTGGAGCCAGGCTGCAGCCTGCTCTGCCTGGATCGTGATGCTGCGGGGCAGCACAGCCATTTCTTTCCCTCACAAACAGCACTAAGCTGGCTGTGCTGCTCGCTGCCTGCTCTGCCACAGCCAGCCCAGCACCAGCCCTTGGGGTGGCTCCAGGGCAGTCCTGTCCTGCCAGGCACCTCCTGGCACATGGAAGCTCGGTTCTGCTCCAGCTTGTCCTCCCAGCGCAGGCCAGGACACAGCTTCTACTGTGGCCAGGGAAACTGCGAAAGTGTAACAGCATAAGCAAATGAAGGATGCAAATGTGTTTGCAACTGAGGGATCAGAATTTGGGATGCAGGAAACCGCCCGCCCCTCCCCCCAACAATATTTCATTTGAAAAAAATATCTGGGTTTGGTTATAGCTCTCATTTGGGAGAACTTATAGTTTTCATTTCGTCAGACAAGCCAACTTGAGACTTTAGCTGCGTCACATTATCTCTTTGTGGGACTTCCCCAACTGGAGAACAGATCCTGCTTCCACTCAAGCTGCAAGTGTTGCCAAGAGCATTGGGTTCAGCACCTAGGCTGATGTTCACACCTTCTAAAATTCCCCTTCATAGGCAAATTGACTCTTCCTGCCCTTGAAGTTCTCTGAGCAAATGAAAGGTCCAGTTATTTTACCTTGCACACCTACCATGTGATGGGGAGAGCTGCATTTTCTACCTTTTTGAAGGTTACTTGTTGCCAGACTGATCTGACTTGCCCTGACTACACCCAAAACAAGGAAATGTGGAAAGCAGCAACCACCATCTTGCCAAGAAGGGGTTTTGCCTCAAGCTGCAGTATGAGCGTACTCACAGGGCTGCTTCTGCTTGGGCTTATTTGGAGCAAAGTCAGATAGTCATAAAACCAGCCTGTAAATCCAATGTACATTTCTCTTTATGTCCACCAACTTTTTGGGGCGGTACATAGTGTGTATCTCATCTTTTCATGTCTGATGTAAAAGGCAGAATAACAGCTGAGTACCCACATGGGCTTTGCACCTACGCAGGAGTGCCAAGTGGGCCAGGAACTCACCACGCAGCCTGGTGATGTGCTCTGCAAAGCCTCATAAACCAGTGACTAAAGCGGAAAGGACTCCAAGGCCTGGCTCCTGGGACATTGGAGGTGTGGCATTACAGTAGCTTGGAAAACATTCTGACTTTATAACAAGTAACACCTATAATTACAGAGGCGTCATCACCTTCGTAATTTTTTTTGGTTTTAGCTAACAAGCTGTAGTTGTAGCCTGTGTACATCCCTGCCAAAATCTGCCAAGCATTTGCTCTTGGGATGGTTCTGCCGGTGATGGGAATATCAAGCATCTTTCTCCAGGCACTTGTAAAACAATACAGCAGTAAACAATTCAAGTACAATTAGCAGCTACATCGGCGGAGGGGGAGGGAGAAGTCCCACCGCTGGTATTGTCTGTGGAATTAATCATGTTTTACAGAGTTGATATACTGGTTTGGATGTGTGAAGTTAAAAACAGGAGATGAAGAAGTAGCCAATAAGCGTTTATTCGAGGACGAAATGCAAAACAAGTATTTTTTTTTAGCGGTATGGGGGTGAGTGTTTGAAAAATGCTCTTTTAACAGGTTTAGCTCTTTTTTCTTCCCACTAAAGAAACAGATCAACTAAAAAATACAACAAGACACGCTGAAAATGATGTTTGCTTTTAAAGCTGGTGGTCCCGCTGGTCACACAAACTCCGGTGTCTCCTGCGGTACCCGGGGTGGAGAAGCGGGATGCTGAACGCTCCCCTCCGGCTGTCGCCCGTTCCCGGCCCCGAGCGCTCCCCGCCGGCCCGAGCGCACCGCTCCGGCATCGGCGCGAGCATCACCTCCGCAAATATTTATTTGCAGCGATTTTCCGCTCTTAATTATTTAAAACATAATGAATTAGGCATAAGTACCTCTCTATTAGGGTAATTCCAGGTGTTAATTGCTGCCGGAGAGGCTCCCGTCGTTTGGCCGGGAGGTGGCGCCGCGGGCCCGGCGCTGCTGCTGGAGCCGCCGGGGCCGGGCGGGGGACGGGGACTGGGGACCGGGACCGGTACTAGGGGAGAGGCTGGGCCCGGCGCCGGGCTCCCGCGGGCGCGGTTCGCCCCGCGGTATCGCTCCTGGCAGTGTATGTAACCATCGACCCCGGCCCCGGGTCACTCCTGCGGGCAGCCACACGCGATCGCCCAAAAAACAAAGGGAGGGAAGAAAGCCGGGCGGGTCAAGGAAAGAGTTTTTTCCCCGAACGAGTCGGTCGCTCGGTAACTTCGCGGCCGCCCGCAGCGCCGGGCAGAACGCGCTCCCTCTCTGTGGGGCGCCCGACAACCGCCCCCTGTCCCCTCCGGCAGCGCGGTGCTGCCGGCAGCGGGCCGCGGTCCCGGGCAGGGCAGGGGGCTGCCCGGCGGGGCCCGCTGCCCTCGCCTGCTCCGGCCGCCATCAAGGGAAGCCCCGTGCCACGAGGCTCCAGCTCCGCGCTAAGGCCGTCGGTGCTGTTAAAATTCGCGGTGCTCGAGTGCCGGAGCTGGGGCAGCCGGGTGGTCCCGACTCTGCCCCCTCTCGCCCTCTCCCCGCGGGCGCTGCTACCCCTCTCCGCGGGAGACCCGACGGCGCGGTCGGGAGCGCAGCCGCTCCGCGCACCCACCGAGATGCGGACCCATCCCTGCGGAGCGGCTCCGCACTCAGCCCGGTCCTCGGGCCGGTCAGTCCCGCTCAGCGGCCGGTGCGCGCCGCTGCGCACCCGCGCAGTATGTCTAAGCGGTGTTTGCGCCCACAGCGGCGAGCGCTGCTGGGGGAACGCGGGCAGCGCCCGCCTCGCCTCTCCGCGCAGGTAAGGCGGCTCCGCGGGTACCCGCGGAAGGCACTCCGGGGTCCCCCACGCTCCGCTGGCCTGATACCCCTCCACCTCCCGCGCGGCTGTGGAAAAGTTGGTGGGGGTGCGCAGCGCTGCGCGCCCG
>VYXC01001272.1:27117-67030 GCA_013397175.1 Platysteira castanea
AAAAAAACCAGAAAAAACCCAACCCAACCCAACCCAGCGAGCGGGGCGCGGGCAGCTGCGCGGGCAGGGCTCCGCGGGGCGCAGCGCAGCCCCCTCCCCACCGCCCGGCAACTATTAATGACCGGGCGGCCCCGGCGCGGAGAGCATCGCCGGGCGGGCTGCGGAGCGCCGCGCTTTTAGCGAGTCTTCTGCCACTTCGCTGTAATGATTTTAATTGCGTGTTTTTGCTTTGAGTGAACCAAGCCGAGCGAGATTACTTTTTTTGCTTTTCTTTTTTTCACATCCTTTCCCCTCCCGGTTCCCCCAAGGCTGGCGGCGGCGGCAGCGCGCAGCCCTCCCGTCCCTACCCGAGGTATCTGCCGCTTGCGAGCGCTCTCAGAGCCGCTTCTGTAGAGAAGCTGGAGCCCAACTTCTGTGCTCAGAAGTTTAAGGTTTCATTTTTAGTAACTGTTCTCGGAGTGAGTAATGGATGTGTACTGCTCGTAGCGTGTCGTCTACACCATATAGGCAGCTGATTTCTAGGGTGCTGGATGGTTCTGAATATTAAAATAGTTCTCTAAACTGTGTTTCCTTTCCATAGTTTTTCTAAACTTGGATTTTACCTGATTTGACCAAATGTTGATGTCACTCGTGACAGCTGCTTAATTAGACAAAGTTGCAAGCATGTCGTCGAAGAAACTTTTTTGCTTGTGCTGTTAATNAACTATTAATGACCGGGCGGCCCCGGCGCGGAGAGCATCGCCGGGCGGGCTGCGGAGCGCCGCGCTTTTAGCGAGTCTTCTGCCACTTCGCTGTAATGATTTTAATTGCGTGTTTTTGCTTTGAGTGAACCAAGCCGAGCGAGATTACTTTTTTTTGCTTTTCTTTTTTTCACATCCTTTCCCCTCCCGGTTCCCCCAAGGCTGGCGGCGGCGGCAGCGCGCAGCCCTCCCGTCCCTACCCGAGGTATCTGCCGCTTGCGAGCGCTCTCAGAGCCGCTTCTGTAGAGAAGCTGGAGCCCAACTTCTGTGCTCAGAAGTTTAAGGTTTCATTTTTAGTAACTGTTCTCGGAGTGAGTAATGGATGTGTACTGCTCGTAGCGTGTCGTCTACACCATATAGGCAGCTGATTTCTAGGGTGCTGGATGGTTCTGAATATTAAAATAGTTCTCTAAACTGTGTTTCCTTTCCATAGTTTTTCTAAACTTGGATTTTACCTGATTTGACCAAATGTTGATGTCACTCGTGACAGCTGCTTAATTAGACAAAGTTGCAAGCATGTCGTCGAAGAAACTTTTTTGCTTGTGCTGTTAATCCGTGACTTGCTTTAATATTTTGGAAAACAGGCGTTTTGCTTGGTTTAGTATTTTTACAGTTTCTGTTACCGCTGAGAAGCTCCTACTTTTTGTAAGTTTGAGGGAGCCTGAAATAACTCAAGTTCCCAGAGACGTGAGTGTGGGCAAGGAGGTACCGTACATCTCTGCAACTAGATTTGGGGGAAGATAGGGAAATCGGAGCTACTCGTTTCAACTTCTCTCCTCTGAAGCTTTTCCCCTGCACATTTTATTTGAACTATCTCCCAACCATATTGAATGGACCAGGGCACTGGGGGAGGAAGCTCTTCACTAGTTACCATTCAAAAGGTGTCGGCTAAAATCTCATTGCAAAAAGGTATTGTAGCTTTAACATCTTGCATTGGCAGCATTCTTCCCCCTTAGTCTTTGGATTAGTCATTGTATGAGAGACAGGAAAAAAAAATCACTTTTTTTTTTTTTTCTGGAAAAAGTAAAGTAAACAGCCTCCAACAAGTGAACCTTGACAACCCAGATTAAGGAAGGCAGGAGAGATCAAACAAAGCTGCTGCTGGGCTGTTGTCAGGAGCTGCCTCACTGAAAGCTCTGGACTATTCGATCAGGCAGCAAGGCTATATGTTCACTTATGCAGAAATGGACCATTACAAATGCTGATCTTTGTTGTGAAACCAAAGGATAACTCTGAGAAAAATAACGACTATTTCAAACCAGGCTTTCTGTTGCTTACGATTTTGATTGCAAAGTTAGTTTTTTGTGCATGGGCTGGGGTTTGGGTTTGGTGTTTGTTTTGTTTTGTTTTTTTTTTTTTGAAGTGATGATGGTTTGAAGTGCATTTATACACTTGCAGAGGGACTTAGGATTTAATTTTGTTCACGCTCTAGAGATACAGAGAAGAAAGCATTACAGTAGTGTAATGCAGAAAAAGTAAAAGTTCTGTGGAATTCGGCTTTTATTTCTGGATCGCTGAATTATAAGGAAACATGGATTTGGGTTTTTTTTGTGTGTGTAAGTTCTGTGTTGGTGTATAATAGAGGAGTTTGGTTGTGATTAAGCACTGTATGTTGGATGAGTGCATTCCTAGAGTTTGGAAAACTTGTAATATCTTTCCTTCAAACATGTTGCCAAGCAGTCGGGATGGACCTTGGTTTTGATACGCCAGGATTTTTACAAGACTGTGTGTAATGTGTCTTCGTGGCTGAATCAGAGAGGCTGCTACTGTGTAGTTTTTTAGTGGAAATACCAGTAAAGAGTATTAATAGACACTTGATTTTACTTCAATGAACAGTTAGGATCTAAGTACTAATCTAACTGAACCAGGAGAGTGAGGTTAGTTTTGTTGTGTGACAGTTTCATGTTTGTATTCAAACACTTGATTGCAAACTTTATAAATGTGTCCCTTTCATTTCTTTGAAGTATTCTAAAGCAATGGAAATATCTATTAAAAAATACAAGTAAGAGGCTGTTACCCTAATGTATATTAATCAGGAGGCAGACCAAGTGTACATCTGCTGAAGAATTAAGAGATCCCAAATCTTTTTGCATAAGCATTTTTTTTAATTAGCAGTGCAGATCACACAATAAGTACTTTATACTTTCTGTAAGGTAAGGTTTCATAACTGTCCTGCATAACTTATTCTAAAGCCTGTAGATTTTTATGGTATATATTTTAATTAGACAATAAAAAGTATGTGCATTAAACATGCACATGTATGCTATTAAGCCATTTTGCGTAGTGTTTAATTTTTTTTAACATCTATAAATATTTTCTGCTTAAATCAGTTCCACCAGTAACTGTAACACAGCTGGGTTTTGCCCTGGTAGGAGAAGGAGCAGGGAAGTTGAGCAGGGAATTACACATCGGACATTAGTGTGCAGCATATGCTGCAATATGCATTTCTCATGGAGTGGATCACCTTTTTTAAGGGCTATAATTTGCATTATCATCCTTGATGTGATATACTGTAAACATTTGTAGCTCCTGAATTACTCCTGTTTCATAGCACTGTAAAAATTAGGAAAAAGGCTGGTAGTAAAAACGCAATTTTATGGAATGTATCTTAGTGTTTAGAATTCGTACCTCTTGTGGTCATTTATATTGAGAGATTGAACTGGATAATACAATTCCTTATGTGAAATTTCTGTTGGGCATGTATTTGTATATCAAATGAAATAACATATGCACACACATATGTAGGATATGTATGTAAAATGCAGTTATTTCTGCAAGGCTGTCCGGTTATTTATGGGGTATAATGATACTTCTGTCATCTTAAATTTTCTCCGAGAAGCTTTAATAAATTTAAATAGATTATATGCTGTCAGGAAATAGTATAAATTTTGTTTACGATTCACTTGCTTTAAGGTACTTATACTAAAGAAGCTCATTTAACCCCAAGACTGAGGAGCATTAAGTGGTGAGAGGAGTCTGCTGAAGAGCTGCTGCTGCCCTTTGCTCTTGTGATAATCTTAAATTACTACAATTTAATTGCAACTTCAAGGCACTGAGCTGAAATATTTTTACGCAGCTGAGCCGGGGCTGGAGAAGGCTCGGTGGGGTTTTTGCAGGTGGCTGGGTGTCTCTTGGAGGCACAGCGTTTTTTGGCAACTCTTTTTACCTTCGCAGCACATCCAGCATCGTGTGTGCACGGACAGGGCACCTGGGAGGGAGCTTTCCCGGGGGTTCCCACTGCGAGGGGAGCGGGATCAGGCCCTGCAGGGCTCGGGTGCACAAGGGTTTTGTTTGCTGTCCGTATTTAAGCTGAATTAAATAGCGCATTTTAATTATTCCTCGGATGAGCCTTGCTGTCAGGTTGCTTCCCGGAGCTTTCCCCTGCGAGCCTCTGCTGGGGAAGCAGGTGGGAAGGGGCTGGCAGCTGGAGGGAAAGCCCAGGGGGTGGTCAGCAGGGCAGGGACACAGTAGCACCCTGCTCTGAACATACAGCCCGTGCGTGTGGCGTGGTCCCAGTGTCCCCAGGGGTGAGCTCAGGGTGCAGTCGGCTGCCCTGGGCCTGATCCAGAGCCTGCTGGCATCCCCTGGGGCTTCTGCTGATGTTGCTGCCTTTGGCTTTTGGTCTGTGCCACTAACTCGTATCACTGAAACTTTTTCTCCCCCTCCCTCCACGTATAGTAGCGTGTTTTCACACCCGGCGAGCGCTTCAGCAGAGATGTGATGTGCAGGAGAAGCCAGAAAGCATTTGCTAGGTGGAATTTAGAGACGTTGTGCACTAGAGATCAGCAGCGTCTTTGCGACCGTTCTTAGAGGTCCTGGCAAGCAAACTTTATTCCAGTGCTTCGAAAGGTATGGCCGGGCTGGGAGCCCTTAACGTCGTGCCACCGAGGACGTGCGTCAGCGCCTGGCCGTGCTGAGGCACAGCGGTGTTTAAATCGTGAGTCTGATTGTTTTTCTGTTGGCCAGATCCTTGTGAAATGTCTCGTTGCAAGAAGAAACGAAGAAGATCTTGTGGTTGCTAGAAGTGGTTGGTTTTGCGCTGGCAGAAGCGCTGCTCGCAGCCTGCTCACTGCGCCGTTCGATTCCCGCAGCTCGCTGTGCTGGGAATTGCAGCTCCTGCAGGTAACAAGGTGATGCCAGTGTAGAGAGAGGGGGAAAAAAAATAGCATGGAATAAATCATGCAGTTGTTAGAGGAGAAACTTAATTGTGGGATCTTTGTAATCTTTTACTTTAAAAAGATATATTATATTTTGTGCTGTGGAGGAATCATTTGTAGTGTTTAAGGAGATCAGATATTTGTTGGTTGGGATTTCTGGAGTGGTTTAACACGTGCTCTTTTTCCTTACTCCAGCACTGGAGCTCCCAAGTTAGAGAAGCTGCTGGCTCTGTTCGCGTGCAGCCTTCTCTGCAAATGCGCTCTAGGGTTTTGTCTTTCTGTTCTCCTGGCACGGGTCTCTTCCATGCATGCAAGTGAGCAGGCTTATGTCTAATGGCTGTTTGGATGTGGCAAGTATCCAGAATAATCCTGATGACTTTTTGTTCCGCGTCATTCTGCAAATGAAGATGGGATTCTATGGAAAATGGGCAAAGAGAAGAGCATGGGCAAAATCAGTTTCTCCCCAAGAAGCATCTGAGGAGGTACCTGAGGAGGACTAAATAATTTTTCTCCTCTCGTTGACCCTCCTGGTGCTGTTTTTAAAACATCTCCATTTTAGTGCCTTGAAATTGCAATTAAGTTGTAGTAATTTAAGATTATTGCAAGAGTGCAAAGGGCAGTAGAAGCTCTTTAGAAGTCTCATCTCAACACTTAATGCTCCTCAGTCAGGGGGTTAAATGAGTTTCCTCAATGTGAGTACTTAAAGTAACTAAATCGTAAACAAAATTTATACTATATTCTGACAACTAATAATCTATTTAAATTACATTAAAGTATGTGTGTGAAAATTTAATTAAAGGCAGAAATACTGTCAAGCCCTGTAAATATCTTGACAGATCTACTGAAATGGAACCCATACCGTAAAATATTTACATAGATCTGATAGGCTACAGTGTTTCTGGGAGTGCTATTCTGAAACTAATTGTGGGCTGTTTTCCCTTCCAGTTTCCCGTTCGGTTGCAATGGTCTCGGAAAGCAACACAAATAAATACCCAGAATGTTTTATTCGGATGATTCTCCCGTGTATTGTTTGCTGCTAATGGCACTGTCTGTACAATGCTTGTCACTGGTGTATTTTTATTAGAAGAACCTGTTTCCTCACTAAGTTAGTTTAATTCAGAGGCACACGGAACACAGGGCTCCGCAGTGTTTGCGGTGTGTCTGCACTGGATGTGCGGTCTGTAACTCAGCTTTCTCCTGGGTGTGTGTCCCAGAGCACGGTGCTGCAGCATCTCCTGCACTGCTGTGACTCTCAGTTGAATTGATTTTTCAGGTAGAAAGAGCTTACAGCCTTTTTTCCAAGTGTTTGAACTCTACATGGAAGTGTTTCCCCAAGTGCACTCGGGGTGCAGCACCCTCTTGCTGGTGCACCTGCAGGCATCTCTGTTGTGCTACGCGGTCCAGGCTGTTTTTACGATGAGGAATGTTTTGCCCCAGGTAAAACTGTGTCTGTCTGAAACCTCAGACAAACTTTGGTCCTTCTTAAAACCCACTGGCTGGAATTCTGCAGGTGGTTTTGCTGGGAAGGTGCAGCGTGAGCCGTGCTTTCTCATCATCCCATCACGGGTTGGAGCAAGCTCCTAGTGTTTCTTGGCTGGAGTGTACACCCTGGAGCTGCAGGGTCGCAGGAGGAGGATGAGGATTTGGGCATGGAGAGAGGGGTGGGATGGGAGCGTGGTGCTGGGGAGCCCAGGCCAGGTGCTGGGCACTGAGTGCTGACAGCCCGACAAAAGGTGGCACAGTGCGGCAGGTTGGCTGCAGCCTCCAGTGGCATCGTTAGTTTTCCCCTCTGCGCCAGACATTTCCTTTCATGTTGGATCCGAGTTTTAGCTGTACTTCCCGATCAGTCTTGTCATCTTGTTGCTAACAATTAGGGTCAAGTGTCTTTCCTTGGGCTCTCCGCAGTCTCCGTGTTGGTGTCCCTCCCCCAGCTCCCTGGCTAAGCTGTTTGTTCATTAATTAGTGGATGGGGCATATTAACACATCAGTAAACCGGAGCAGTCAGACTTCCCAAGGCATCTCGGGAAGCCCTCTCCGGTTTTATGTGACCGGACATGCACTATTGCTGATTTAGATAGCGGAGCCGATGATGCCAAAGTATTGTTAAGAGAGAGATAAATCGAGAGAGCCCAGCAGTAAGCAGAATGTCATGTCTCTATTAAAAAGCTTGTGATAAAGGAAGATAAAATGGTGAGGGGGGATTGCTGGAGTGTTCAGAGCAGCTACTAAACATCTGATCACAAAAATCGATGCTGAATTCCCTTTCCTGCACAACACTTGCCTGCAGAATTCTGTCTGAGCCTGGGTCTGGTTGCAGCGAGCAGGGGAGCCCTGAAAGGACTTTTGTTCTTCCCAGAACGACGGCCGGGGGTTCTCAGGGATTCAGGAGCTGTCTGAGCTGGGATTCAAACATCCCTCCCCGGTTCCTTTTGAAGTGGTGTTCCCGGGATGCTGATGAAGTTGTTCCAGGCTCACGCTGGGGCTTGTTGCTCTGTGCTGCCTTGCACCTTGATTTCCTGGGTGCCCTGGCCACCTGCCTTTTTGTCAGTCTGGAGGTCAGGCCTTGGCAGGATAACACTGAGGCAGATTTTTGTCTATTGGAGTTTTTTCTCAGCTGGGTGCAGGGGCTGCTCTGCAGAAGTGAAAAATGGAACTGATTCTAAAGAAACGAGTGGTCACAGCAGACAGGAGAGGAGTGGGGTTAATTCTCCCAGTGCAGTAAAACATTAAATCATCACAGCCTTGTTTGCTGAAAGGATGTTGATCATTCCATTAAGGAGGATTAAGTAATTAACTGATATTTCTTTGGGAACCCATGTCAGTTTTAAAAAGCATCTTCATAGTGTTGCACAGTGACCAGAAGTGTATGTTTTTCTTTTGCTGGAGAGCTGGGAGCTGAGTGTGAGTGAGACACCTCTTCCTAAGAAACTTCTGGGAATACCAAGGGAGCAGAAATAGAGTTGTTTTGTTTTTTTTTTTTGGCAACTAAAATGTGCTGTTTGAATAGATTTTTGATTACAAGGTTGTCTTTTATGGATTTTGTCCGATGGGCCTGCTGCAAGCCTCATTTCAAGGGTATTCTGTTTGGGATTAAGAAGTTAAAACCTTCTTGAAGTGTTCTTTTGGTGCTTGCATTTTTATTTTTAATAATAGTTTTTATGTTATATTAGTGAGCTCGTTGACAGTGAGTCATGAACTCTGTCTTCCATGAACCTCATGACAAATCTCTGTTAGCTGGTCAGGCAGTTCGTCCAGCCCAGTTCCCACGTTTTATACTTGTGCTGGAAAGAAAAATGCCATTAAAATCAGTCTTGTAAATCCTCCTTTTCCTTCTGTGGCAGAAATCCCCTTAAAAGCAGTGCAGTGAAGTGCAGAGGGCTGTGGGGCATCACAGAGTGGCTCCCAGCACTGGGTTTGGAGCACATTGGAGCTGGATTTGGCTGGGAAGGGCTGGCAGTCGGGGAAAGGATGTGTCTGGCCAGGGTTTTGATGTTGGCTGGTGCTCAGTCAGGTCAAAAGTGTGTTTTGGGGATGGTGCATGTGCAGGTAGAGGAGCAGGTGGGCAGAGAACAATGACAATATTTTTCACTGCTTCATTTTTGAAGGATCAGACTGAAGCCCCTGGAGGAGAGGAGCAGGAGGCCGTGTTAGTGCGTCTGCATCCCGTGCTCCCGAGCTCGCTGCCGTTCTTCCAGGGTTCAATCCATTTTTTGCCTCAACAAATCACAGAATTTGGCATTAACCTCATCAAATCGCTGCTGTTTCTTGTATAATGGTCCCAACTTCTAATACTGCGGTTAGTGATACTGAAACTACACCCAAACTGAGATTTTCTGTGCGAGAGATGCATTCTGCCCGGCAGACAGCATAACCCAGTGGCACCAATTGTGTTAGTATTGATACTTTCTGCTTTCATAACAGCTCTCCTTCTCAAGCAGGGCTCCTTCAGACAGTACCATGCAAACTCTTTTGATCAGTGTACTGTAAATTATTCCTCCCCCTCGGGTGAATTTCATAAATAGTTGTATTTCCATAAGACAGGCAGACTTAGCTTCAGTTATGTGGCCTAGGCCCTAAGTACCCCTGTTGAAATCATGGGAGCTTCCTTGGATGGACTGAGTTAAAAAAAAATTTTAAAAAAATTAAAAGAAAATCAGTTTGGCTAGATAATAAAGTCTTAGAATAGTCACATGTGTAGCATGTAAGAATCTCTCTGGATGTTTGTGCAGAGCATTACAGCCAGTGTCTGCCTTAGCAGATTTAGAAGAGAGATTTTTCTCAGTAAGTTTTGCAATAGTAATAATGTCTCAACAGCTTTAGTAATTAATTTTAATCAGAGAGTTGTCAGGGGCCCTATCCTGCTCTCATTGAATTAAATGAGTACTGGGAGAAGGTGGCTCTGAAATAGCTTGTAATAAATTTTTTTTTTTAGTTTTAAATGATATGCCTGTTCCTGTGTGTTCAGGTAATGTGTTAAGGTTTGTAAAGCTCCTGAGTTGTAGGTTTGGTAAAGAGAAAATGTATTTTTCAGTGCTAAATTGCTTGATACCTAAAAGGCTTTGAAAGAGGAATGTCAGAAGTATGCAGCAAAATTATTGTTTGTACAAGTATTTTGAAGTTTTTCTCTGGCTTAACCCATCGGCGTTTTCTGAAGGCCAGTAGTGTGAGGAATGATGATCTTACTCAGGAAACCTTTCTAATCTGTCATTTTATTTACAGGATTTAACTGAGAATGGGAGAAACCCATCTTGGTATATTTTAACTGATGTTGTACCACGTACATTTGTTCTGATTTTTTTTCTTCACTTCTATAAAAGCAATATCTGCAGCATTCAAAAATACTGTTTCATAAAAGTTTAAATGGAACATTGCCTGTGAATTTAACTAAAATATCTTAAGCCTATCCAGTATATTCCTGGCATGAAACAGTCAGAGAAGGCTAAATATTTCCTATTTATTTTTCAGATTGGCTGGAGTATAGTCTTTCAGGAAAAGGGTCCTCAGCCAATGGAAGGGGAAATCGGATTTTTCAGCAAGTGCTTTATATTTACTGAGGAATTCTGAGTGTGCAGAAGTGTTTTGCATGGAAATGGAAATTTACTGTCTAGGATTTTTAGGGATTATAATCGATGCCATTAGATAGAGGCATGCTCATAGAGAGGTAAACTAGTAAATCTGGACAAACTGAAAAATAGTAGCTATAGGTGTCTGGCTCTGTTATCAAACTTGCTGCCTAAGCCAGAGTTTATGCACTGTGATAATGCTAATGACCAGCAGAGCCAATGATGCATGACTGGAGGAAATCAGTGGTATAATCGGAGAAAGTTATCAGGTTTTTGTCATTAAATATTACTGATAAATAACACACTTCATTTTGAGTAGATAGGATGTATTTAATTCTGATGTGGAGAGTTTCAATTTAATAAGGGGCATTGCTGAGTAAAATGATAATCTTTTGTAATTTAAAGGGAAAAATAAAAATGCATTTGTTTCAGCATAACCTCCTGGCAGCCGCCATCCACTGCTGTTGTCTTCACTGGTGTCTGATCGTGAGGAATATCTTTGCAGCTTTTCTAAGTGGCTGCTTATAGCAGCCTGATATCTAAGTTATTACTTGGTGCAGAGCTAATTACATGAGGCCAGAGCCAAAGGGGTTCTGTTTAGTATAAACTAGGTATCATCTTACATTTTCTGCTTAAAAATGTGAATACTGCAGCAAATATAAACTCTGTGCTCCACGCAGTAGTTTGCTACAGAACAATCTGCCTGTCCAGGCAGTAACAGGCGGGAAGGGATGCGGACAAAAGATAGAGATAAATTAGATCTCGTTTTGCAACTTATCTTTTAAGTCAGTGGGAGAACAAGGAAGAGAAGTAGAGCTTAAACTGAAGGAAGAGGGATATTAATAGTCTCTATAAAGGACAGTTTGCACCAGGAAAAAAGAAAAAAAATCTGGTTGGCTTTTTTTAGCGAAACAGGCTAACACCCAGAGTAAATCTGTGTCATTAACTGAAGCAGTGCGTGATTTTTAGAGCATCTCTGTTCCTCGTGTGCGCCGGTGCCTGCGGAGGCTCGTCCCTGGGCTGGAGGCACATGTGGTGCAGCCTCTGCCCTGGGGAGGCTTCTCGTGCCAGCTGCAGAGCCTCTGTCTGGGTCAGCCTGTGGCCCTGTTTGAGCAGATACCACCAGTGTAGCCCAACGAGTGGCTTTGTAACGGGGCCAGCATCTTCCCACCACCCCTTGGAGTCGTGCTCGAACGCTGAATCTCAGCTCGAGTTTCCAGAATTAGATGGCACAGTGAGTAAACACAGCGTACTTGCCAGTTCTCACATCCTCTTTTGCAGCGAGTATTGCAGCAAATCCTGCAGGTTTGACTCATCTCTGAAGTTCTTCACTGATTTGAAGCAGATCTTGTCTGCCTCTCTCAAAAGAGCTGGGAATGTGGCCTCAGCTCCTTAGCTCTCAGTCCTGGACATAAACACTGTTTGCTGGAGTTGGTCTCTGCAGAAACCTGGGCAGCTCTGAGTAACTTTGGTTGGAGTTATGTGCCTGTATCTACGGGTAAAATTTGGCCTGCAGTTATCCTTTATTGAAAGGGTTGTGGAAGTACTTCATTCTTGCTATGCACAAATATTTACATTCTGGTGGGAAAATTTTTTTTCCCCTTCCATTTCTTTGTGGGTTTTTTGGGTTTTTTTTTTTTTTTGCTTTTTTCCCCACTTGATGCCATAAGCACAAAGAGGGAGTGGAAGAAAGTATAATGCTTTGTCAGGTAACAACTAATACTCAGGTTTTCAACTGAGGTTTCTCATAGGTCTGAAAGAAAAAAAGTCTGCCTGTATTGGAAATACAGTCTACTTGTCAGATTGTAGTGAGCCATCGAGGGTAGGGTGGGGATTCTGCTTAACACATGGGTAAATGGCAGGGGAAGGTCATACAGGGCAGAAAACTTCTGAGTAAATAAAAGCAGTCAGGTGCAGCCCCTGTGTTGAGAACAGCATGTCTTAGTGTTTCTGTTCCTCGGCGTTGAATCACCTCCGCATGTTTCAACCTCTGCCTGCTGGGTGCTCTCAGCAGATTGAGGAGGAGGACACATCGCTGTGCGAGCGCATCACAATGGTCCACACGTGTGCCGTGACTCAGGTGCGCTCGCAACTTCATGACAGGCATCAAACGAGAATTGTTTCCTTTGCCTCCTTTGTTTCTTCTCAGATGAAAGCTACTTTCTGTTTGACTGTTTGACAGTGTGCTTGGTGCTGTACAGAGTGAGGGCTTGGTTCACTTTGGAGTTAAGTCGATTGAGATCTCAGCTTGTCCCTGGGTGCTTCCCATTGCATCCCCTGTGCTTCAGCTGACCAGAAGCTGAGACTGCACGGGAAGCTGGACCAGCAGAAAACTAGCTTAAGCAGGAAAAAAATGTTTTCTGCTAGTTGAACATCCTCATTGGATTCTGGAGGTCAGAGGAGGGTCTGAAGGGCTCAGGGCCACCTCTCTGCTAAACCTGTGGACACTTGATTGAGTTTGCTGTAATGTGAGACCTCTGCCAGAGGCTTTGTGTCTGGATGTGCTGTTCTCTGTCTGGATGGACGATCCTTCCTTTTCCCAGCTGCCCTGGGGCATGGTCCCAGCAGTGCTTGCTGGTGAGACCACCCTGCCAAATCTGCCAAGTGTGGGGTTTCCTTTAATTGTTAATTTGATGCTGCTCTCTTAGTGTCAGGTACTGAAGTTGTTACTGTGCTTGACCTGGCATCCTGTGTTCTTTGGGTGTCCTTCTTCCCTGTGGGCCGTGGATGATGAGCTGGTCCAGAGGCTGGGAATTTGTGATGAGGGCACTGAGATACCCTGGTTACTGGCTGCTGTTGTTTCTTCTTGTTCTTCAGATAATAAGTTATCTGTATGATAAGCAAATGCAGCTGCACATAAAACTCAGATAAAGCTGTGCCCAGCCTGCTGTCCGCCTGTGAGTTAGAGAGCCAGGCTGATAAGGAAAGACATGGCCAGAGCTCAGCAACAGGTTCACCCCAAAAAGGGTCTGTCCCGTACCCTGTGCTCACGGGGTGCTGTGCAGGGTGGGTGTGCTGGGTGTGTGTGGTGTGGGGGTGTCTGGGGAGCACGGGTGGCCGTGGTGGCTCTGGTGCAGGGACAGCCACAGGCAGTGTCACCGGCAGGGCTGCCAATGAGCCCCGGTGTTGGCGTGGACTGGCGTCCACTCAGGCTTCCAGTGGGGCTTTGAGTAAAGCTTTGAATACAGTTTAGGCTTTTACTGCTTCAATATGGGTGCAGGTGCACGTTAATAGGCAGTGAAAGCGGAGGAGCCCTGAGGGAGCCTTGCTTGAGCCGTGCCAAGCAGGTACAGCCCACGAGTCTTATCACCTTGTGATAACCTGGCGTGGTATTGGCGTTCTCTGTCTCGGGGATTAGGGGGGTGAAGGCGTGCTGCAGTTTGGCAGGGACCTGATCCCCCTACCCAGCTGTGTGCTTGAGGTTGGTCTCCCTCCCCACGTGGAGGCACCTTCTTGCCCCTGAGAGCTTCTCTTCCTTTGCTGTCCCTATGCACCGATGCGGGTGGATCAGCAGAGTGTTTCAGGAGGGCTTGGCACCCACAGCAGCAGTGCAGGGTGTCCCTGACTGTCCCCACGCCTTGCTGTGTGACCAGTGTCTGGTGATGAGGTGAGGTGGGCATTGTCTGTGCCCCATCTGCTTTGCTTCAGAGGCAGTGGATAATTCTGGGGGAGGCTGGAGCGAGGAGAGGCCGGGTGCTCACTGGCCAGGGCTGCACCCATGGGCTTTCGCTGTCAGTGGGGTCCGTGGGCATTGATGGGGACTGGCTGGACTGGCTGTGGTGTGCCCAGGGAAGTGAGACCCAGACCAGCACCCAGCTGCCTGCCCTGAGAGCCTCTCTGGTGTTGCACAAAGTCATCTGCCTTCTGCAGCTGACTTCAGCCTCTTCACTACCCCTTTTTGCATTGTTGAGGAATTGGAATGTGCAGTCTGTGAAGTGAGGCATCAAAGTGTTAACTCTCACTTCTAATTATTACCTTTAATTTTGGACAGGAGTAGCAGCCAGAATAAAATATTTAGTAGGAATAAAATGCTTGTTACCCACCTTTTCTTCCTGCTTGGTTTGTGCCCAGCCTGGGGTGTGGATATCCCTGGGGGTGGCTGATGTGCAGGTGAGCAGAGCTGTGGTCCTGAACCCCTCCTGTTCTCACCCCCTCTCTTCACCATGTGCTGAGCTTCCATTATATAAACTTCTAAAAACCCCCACCTTGTGTTTGGGTTATTCACTGTTCATTCTTACGTGTCAACACCACATCTGATTGCAACCCTAATTGCTCTGTGTGCTCCTGTATTTTTCCCTCGCCTCCTGGACCAGAGGGAGGGTTTGTTGAAGGGAGAGTCCAAGCCAGTGTTACCAGGGTATGGGGCTCTCCCACTTCCCAGGCTGCACACACAGCGAGTGCCTGGAAAAGTGCCCCTCCGAGTCATTACAAATCAAGCGTTGCAGACAGATGCAGAGATGAAGCTCAGTGAGGAGACGTGTGACTTGATCCAAGAGTTGTGAGATGTGCAAAGATGGAAAGGAAAGCAAACTTCTCATCCAAGGCATGGAGGCTGTGGTGCTTGTAGGTGCCCTGGGGTGCTCCGGTGCAGCCATCCAGAGGCTGCTGAGATCTCCATCGTCCCACCCGTGTCCCAGCCAGGGCCTGTCACTGTAGTGCCATAGCCAGGAGCTGGATATGCCATTTTTGTTACCATCGAGGTAAGTGAGGTAAACCCCATTCTTCTCTAGTGTGGCAGAACTCCGTTTCTAAGTGAGCTCAATTTAACTCCATTTTTCAAAGCAGTGAGAGTTATTTCATAGAATGAGGATCATTAAAGCTGGAAAAGACCTCTAAGATCATTGAGTCCAACTGTTCATGGTGCCCCATCAATAAATGAGGGGCTGTTTGGAAACCCTGAGCATCCTGTCCATGCCCCACTGTCCCTGTTGAGGCCTCCATGTGTGCTACATGCACAGAATCACATCTGCTACGTGAGTGGGAATGTGCGGGAGGAGACCGAGACTTCTGAATGGCAGAAATTAGTCTGAGGAGGAGAAATTAATAGAAGGCAAATGAAGAATTCTTGCATTCACGCAGCTCGTTATTCAGACCCATCATCATGGCAAAGAAATGGGAGGAACCTCTGTCAACAGTTGGGGTGTCCGACAGCGACAGTGTAGGAAATGTCTTACAGCCTGAACTGGAAAAAAAAAATTAGGCAGTGGTTGATTACCTCTAGGTTTTAAATAAGTGTAGTATTGAGTGCAAATTAAAAACAACCTTGAAACTGCACAGATTCATAAAACTGTACACTGGGATTTTAAAAATTACCTCCACTGGAATCCTGGAAGCATCTGTTACATAATTAATGCACTTAAAAATATATTCTATTTATGATTAATCCAGCACTGTAGTGTGTGCTAGTTAAATGCCTGGATCCCAGGGTGCAGTGCGAGGAAAGAAATGCAGTTGTAATCTATTTGATGGTTATAGGAAAGGACATTTGCTACAAATAAATACATTTTCCTTAGTCTTTTTATTTGTCAGGGCCAAGCTTATGTCTGTTGTGCTGAGTTTGTTGACTGGTAAATGTTTTGAGATTTATGCTGATAATTTTGTAGATCTACTGGAAAAAATAACTCAAGAATAATTAGGGAGATTGACCATACAGTAATGTACCACACGGGTGACAGCGTTACTGGGTTGATGATCTTGAGTATGGTATATGCAATTAAAAGTGCTGAGGCTCAGTACTGCAGAGCTTTTCAAACACTCTCTGAGATACACAAATGCTTTAGGGGAGGAATGTCTCCCCTTGCCAAAGTTACTGGATGCCTTGGGTTTCCTCTCCAGAGAAGTATTCCAAGCTGAGACCTCTGGGTGCGAGTGGTGGAGCAGGCACAGCAAGCACAAGTATGACTTGACAAACCTCAGCCTGCACAGGTTTTTTAATCAGGAAGGTTTTAGGGGCTCCGTAGCCTTATTTTTTTGGAGGCTTTGAATTGGCATCCAGCCATGGGGTCCTGGAACAGTTTCTGGCATCACACTTCCTCTGACAGATTTTTCTCTCTGCCCTCGGTTTCTGTTCCCTTTTTTATTCTTGCCCTTCATTGGACACTGTCTTGTCAGGTTGGTGCCGACGAAAATTCTTTTCTTCCATCTTACTTTCGTTCCTGTTTGTAAAGCCTGGAGGCTGTTACAATGGTCCTTAGCTCTGCTGTGTTCCAGGGTGATGATCCCATGTCGTGGAGTGCTGTGGGTGACTGTGGGTCCTGTGTTTCCCTGCCTGCCTCGGGCTGGCTGAGCATCCCAGGTGGAGCGGCAAGAGCTGCACAGTGCTGTGGAAGCCTGTTAAAAGCTCCTTTTCCAAATGATTCTTTTTTTAAAGTGGACAATAGTTGCGTGTGCTAGCTCAGGAAGGATTTTGAGATTGAGTGCTGAAGGTCCTCTTGCACCTGGGCTGAGCTGTATGGCTGCTGGATTGTGAAAGGGTCACCTGTATTGAATCCACACGTGCTCTTGGATGTACCTGCCACCAGCAGCATGGCACGGTGTGGACACTGGCACCTCTACCTGCTGGGCTCTGCCCTAGTGCCCCAGCCCTGCATGGAGACAAGGTAGTGATGGAGAGGGCAGGACAGTTGTCTCCATCTGCCTTCGGTGTCTCCATGCCCAGCTGTGAGGTGTTTCTGTGCCATACCCCGTGTGGGTGCTGGAGGCATCGCTGCAGAGACGTGAGAGGCGTGCGGCAGCCTGGCTCTGCTCCGCCGTCCTCTCCTCCGTCACGGACACTGCGAGCAAGTTCCTAATGAACTCAGCTTTCCACTTACTGTTGGTTGTCTTGTTTCTGCACTTCAGAGTCCCTGATGCCCCTTCAAAATGTAATGAGGGAGGAGCGAGCCTGGTTTTGTGGGAGGCGGAGATGCTGAGAACACTCTTACCTGTAGACTGTGCTCTGGGTTCGTCCTCGCCGTTAAATCCCAGTGGAAATGTTTCTTCTGACTTTTCCCACTGTATAATGCAAAGCCTTGTTATCTCTGCAGTATAAAAGTGCACTCAGCATGGGCTTTTCCTTTAGTCCTGAGGAGAGATGGATGTTGAGATACGTGTGCATAGACTGTATTTCAAGCAAATTGGGACAAAAAAAAATTGATTACTATTGGTAACTTAATTTTCTGCAAACTGAAGAGCCCCAAAGAGAAGCCCACTTCAAAAGCTCTTTGTTTCCTCCTTTTTTGTTTTTTTAACAAAGGCTACGTTCTAGCTGTATTTCAGTGGTCTCCGGTTTCAGCCACTTTCTTTGATACTGATTTGTGTGAAAGCAGTTGTCAGACAGAAGGAAATGATAAAAACCTATGAATTAAGGCAAAGGATGAGAAGGGCAGTGGGTAGCATGAAATGGAGAAGTGTTGGGATCTAACGAGCATTCCTGCGAGCAAATCCCAGTTCCTGTGCTTGTAACGGGCCAGGTTGGTGATGTTTGGCGAATTTAATGGATTGGGGTGGGTGGCTGATAAAAACAAAGAAGATTTTAAGGGAAAAGCAGAATCTGGTGACTACAGTAGTGCATGTTTATTTTTAGAGCTCAATTGCTTTTGAGTTGCTAGCATTAGAAAAACTTCTTAGCTCGCATTATACTGAAAATTTCTTTATTTTTAAAGTGGAAATTTTGCAGGCTGACGTTTTGCAGCATGCGTAGTACGCTTTTGGCTGACAGCATTGTCTGGCAAAAGAAATAACCAAATTATTATTCAGTCATGGGTTTTTAACAGCCGCAAAGCAAGTGGATGTTAACTAAATGATGCAATTTATTCCCTTCCTGCTTATTGCCAGCTTGCCTATTACAGAGAGACTGCCAGCTTTAAATAAGTGGTACCCAGATGGTAGTCGCATGACGCCCACTTGGTTACGGAGCCTAAGCAGGGAATAACTCGGCAGCCACTACAAGCTGTGGGTCAATTGAGGGGGAATGCCTGTTGCTTCACAGTTTTGCATATGTAAATCTGTTAATGTTATGTCAGTATTGTGCGGTCTAAACACAAGCATTGCCTTTCTCTGGGGCCCAGATGAACTTGGATCGCCGCCCAGTTAATGAGGAGCGGGCGTGCGGAGCGGCGCTCGGAGGCAGCGGCTGCCGCTCCCCGCTCGGAGTGAACCCGGCGCGGCCGGGATGCTCCGCTCCAGCGGCGCTGCCCGGGGCTGCCCGGGCCGGAGCAGCCGGGCAAACAAACAAACACACACCTCCTCTATTTTTAGCCGCTGCGCGGAAGAGGGCTGGCTCGGCTCGGCTCGGCCCGGCCGCCGCTCCGCGCTGCGTCTGCCGCACTCCTGCGCTCGCCTGCATCGGCTGCAGATGTGGCGCAGCCGCCTCCGAGGAGTCATGAACTGT
Source organism: Platysteira castanea (assembly GCA_013397175.1). Classification (NCBI taxonomy): domain Eukaryota; kingdom Metazoa; phylum Chordata; class Aves; order Passeriformes; genus Platysteira; species Platysteira castanea. Next base: position 45,449 of record VYXC01001272.1, read on the forward strand.
GTCGTCTGCGCCCTTTAACAGCCAACATCTGCTGCGGCTGCCTGCTGCAAGCGGCATGGAAACAATTCTGGGGAGAGCGCTGGAGTTCGGCCGTGCCGGGGATTACTTTATATTAATTGCAGCGAGATAGTTACTGTACGAGTCAGGTTTGAAGCCAATCCTCCTCCCCCCGCCACCCCGCCTTTTTTATTATTGTTTTAAAAGCAGTAGTTAAAATTGTTTGACATGGGAATGCTTTTTATTGTTGATCATTTCTGGTTCTGAAAAGTTTATTACAATGGGTGAAAACAACAACCAAAAAAACCCATAAAAAGCTGGGGCTGTAATATGCTTATAGGCTAAAAAAGTACCAATAGTGTTGATTTAACCAAAGAAAATGTTCCTGGAGGTATTGTAAATTTTATGTGCCAGATGAAAAGCATTAAGTGTGTTATTTTTCACGAAGGAAAAACATTCTGATTTTTTACCATTTTGTAAATTATATTAATGCTGTAATATGGGCCTGTTCCAGGAGTGCTCGCCCCATGAGCAGGTCCCGTGGGATGTGGGTTGGGGGCCCTGCCTGGAGCAGGGCTGGGTACAGGGACTGGCCAAGCAGAAATCTTGTCTTTTTGGGCAAAACCCTGTGTCTTCGTTTGCTTTTTGGTTTTTTTTTTTCCCTTTTCTTTTTTTGGAAGTTGCAAGCGAGCATTTTAAATGCAGCAAGAGTAAAATTTAGGGAGAAAATAAGCCGCTTTGGAATGTAGCGGAAAGCTGAGATGCTTCAGTATTTTATCTTTATTTTGCTAATTATTTGTCATGGAGATCGGAGTTGATTCCCTGAGATTTCTTTTAAGCCTCTTAAGATTAATTTTTTTTGGCTAATGGTAATTTTCCTCCGCTTGATGCTTCCCAGCTAGAGTGTTACTGCTTAGCAGCACGGCTGGGGGAATAAGCTCAAGGTTCAGAACGTGGACCAGCAAGAGGAAAAAGTGATGAGGAAAACCAGAGGGCCTGGAAGTGCCGTGGGGATTGCGTGGAAGGTTTATAACTTGGGGGCGAGTCTGTCATCCCCATCGCTTGGGCTGGAATGGGAATTCATACAGCAATTGTGCTTTTTGATGGAAAATTAGTTAGCAGTTGTTGAAGAGCCCGTAGCAAATCCTTACACAATAAAGGTAAATCAAGCTCAGCATTGGTTTATATGTGATTTTTTTCAGTTCCCTGTATTAATGTGAGAGCTATAGCTTCCCCTACTGAAAACTTAATTAGGCAAACAGAATGCCATGTTAGCAGACACTTACAAACCCAATGTGCTCACAACTAGATTCAAATAAGTTAATAAGAGTTATATTAGGTGTTTCTAATGGTACTCTCCATTTTTTAAAATAAATGCTGTCTTTGGTAATAAGCCACCCACACCTTTTTGGGTAATAGTTTAATTGAAAGGCTTAATTGTGTCCATTTAGTCGCAGAGGATCCCTTCTGCTGTGTGAGGTGTGTTCATGCAGGTCTCTTTGAACCCTTTTTATTTGGGTGCCTGATGTAAAGCCCCCTTAGGAAAAAACTGGGATGAGGGAAGGAAACAATCTGTTGTGGAGTACACGCAGAAGAGCCAGCAGACAGGAGCAGAACATATCTGCAGAGTTAGTGTGGGTGTAGGGGTGCGTGCGTGTTTGTGTGTAATGTATTTAAAATGCCAATAGCTTATGCCTTTTGAAGGCTCCAAATCATAGCTGTCATATTAGCTATACCGTTTCCAAAATTAATGCCAGGAACAGACTGATACTGATTGTTCAAAAAAAGCATCATTTTGTGTGACACTTTTTTTTTTGGGCTTTTGACATCCCCACTTTAAACAGGTGTGTTTCCAGGCAGTGTTCCTCAAAAATTGTTTGCTGGAAGGATTTTGATTCCAAATTGAAGGTATTTTCTTTCTTTATTTTTTTTCTTCCTTCAAGAAGACAGAATAACAAGGGGAGAGGGAAGAAGCCTTCTTACTTTCTTACTGATTTTAGCAAACAGATTTTTGGACGAAGGGCATTAACGTGAAGCCTGCAAATTTAAATTTTCAGTCAGAAATTTTGAGACTTTGTTATTTCATAACTGTTGCTGCACCATGTCCTCCACGTCTGTGTGCTTCTGTCTGCAGAGTGGGAATGGGAAAAGGTTGCCATATTAAGAGACTGCTGGAGGATTTAAATATAATGCTTGTGAAATGCTGAGGTCATCTAATGTAGGGCGTTTTGCTAATAAAGAGGATCAATGTCTCCAGTCTCTGCTCCAACATGACCTCTCTGTTGGCGTGATGCAGTGGGTCTGAGGTGTTTCTTAGCAGTGATCTTATCCCATTGTAGCTGAACATACATGGTTTTGAGCCACCAAACAGAACTGCCTGTGATTGCAGACTTTAAAACATTTATTGAACATCAGTAAAGCAGCTTTTTTTTGTTACCATGTTCATACAGATCATGTACACGTTAAAATTTATTTTATGGTAATACTAAGGTGGCCAGTAAAAGTGTGTGTCTGTGTTGGGTATGGCAACCTTAATTTGGCGGAGAGAGCAGAGCCTGGTTGCCTGATAAGGATAATCTTGCCAGAACAAAACAAAAAAACCCTACAAAAAAAGGCGACAGTGCACAAAAGGGCTGTTAGTTTGTCAGCATTTCACACAAACCTTCAGTGCTAAGAAATGCTCAGTGTACAGCTTGAGAGGTCCTTTCTGAAGCCGAGATGGTTTGGGGGATTCCCTCAGAGAAGATCAGATAAGATAGTAAGTGGAGGATTCAGGCGGAAAAGTGGTTTGGAATTGCAAATCAGTGGTTTGCCCATAAGTGCTTTGGGTTGGCTGTGGTGTCTTCTGATCATATATATATATTTTTTTTTTTTCCTTCCAAAGATCTTGAGTATTTTTTCACCCGTCTTTAAGCTGTCTCAAAAGGGTCCTGATTTTCAAAGGCTGTGGATGGCTGCTCACTCCAGAGCTCTGCGGGCTGATGTGAAATCACTGCTCATTCTCTCGAGGCTCCTGATCTCTGTCTCTGATAGAGCTCCTCGCTTTCAACTGCTTTAGCATAATTCAGTGCTTTCTTGAACATTGTAGGAGGTTGAATAAATATGATTTCTACAGTATGTATGTATACATAGATCTATGTGTGTATATATAAAGCAGTGAAACTTGGACATGCTGGGTGTTAAGCAACACGCCAAAAACAACAGGAGGAGCCAATGTCAGAAGAGGACTGAAATTTATCTGTTGCTCACTGGTGATCCCACAGCTGGGCAGGATCCAGCTGAGCAAACTGTGATGTGGTGACTGTTCTCTCTCATCCCACACAATGTACTTATATTGTAAAATATATATTAAAATATTTAGGAAGTTGGACATTCTTCATGTAATGACTGGAGGTTGGTAGCACTTGGATCAAGCCCTCTAGACCTTGGGCATTTCTTTGCTAATGTGAATGTAAAGCCTTCATCTAGGAGAAAAAAACATAGATTTTATAAGTTTAGTAACTCTACCAACACCTGGCTGCACAGAGAGTTAAGTGGGGTTTGGGGATTTTGTTGTTACTATTTTTTTGGAGCTTGGAAGAAGCAGGGGCAGAGGGGCTGGGTGGCACAGGGCTGTGTCCAGCCCCCCACTGGTGGCACTCGTGATGCCAGGCACAGACAGGTCCCAGCTGCCTGGCACCTGCCTGGGCTCCCAGGGACACAGCAAAGGTGATGAACCTGCATAAAATACCTGGTTTTGCCCAGGTCTATGAGAGCCTCATCTGATCATTCTGGCACGTTGTCACCTTCATCTTGTCTTGGACTTGTGGCCCCTGGTCTGGTCTGCTGTGTCCTTGCACCTCCACTGCTCTGCTTTCATGGAAGGTGTTGTTTGAGCAGAGTTTGGGCTGTGATTTCTGCCCCAGGTAGGAGTAGAGTGGTTTTACAGACAGCACCAGCATCCAGCTGCTCTGCTTCTCCTGCATCGCCAAAACACCTTCCATGCCTACTGTCCTTTTTCTAGTGGCTTAGAACCTATGGCTTTGTTTCATCCATGAGGCAATTGAGCTATCTCCAATCTCAAGACTGAAGATACTGTTGGCATAACACAAGTATAATTACTGTGAGTATAATCAACAAGGATTACTGGATTGATTTCTCTCTCTTCTTTTTTTCTTCAGGTGTTTAAAAAACCCCAAACTTGCATAAGAGTACATAACTTGGTAGAGTTCCCCATTGCTGGAGGCACTTTCTGAGCTGGCGCTCAGCTTCCCCTGGAAGATGTAGGATCTTGCACGCCGTCAGTCTGGATTGTGGGCATGGTGTTGCCAAACCATGGGCACGATTACAGGGAGAAGTTGGCGTCGGTCAGGGTGTCTTGCCCACCAAGATGCCCCCACAGCTGTGTGTGGTGTGCTGGCTGGGAGCAGCTGCTTCCCGTGGGATGGGGAGAGGGGCAGGAGCAGAGGGAGCATGGGCAGCATGGGCAGCAGGGAGGATGGTGTGGAGCAGCGATAGTGATCTGGGGCTTGGGAAAGGGTTCTCTTGCATCCTCCCTCAGTTCTGACTTCAGTGCAGTTAAAAGCTAAAGGAGGTTTGGTCTCCTTGGTGATTTGGGTGAGGGTGGAAATGGCTTTAATCTTTTTGGCTGGAGTCTCAAATGAAGGTACAACCTTCCTACTGCATCTGGCAAAGAAACTTGTTTCTTACAGGTGTAGCTTTGGTTTTTGTCCTGCCTTCTCTTGCAAATGAGCATCCCTTTTTTCTTTTCTTTTACCATACATAAGCTTCCTTTTGGAAATCCTCATTGCTGTCCAGGCACCTGCATTTCAAGTCTCTATCATGCAGATTCATTTTTCTCTTTAGGCATATGCCATGCTGACAGGCCTCAGGCTAGAACGTGCTTTTTATCTCTGAAGGCTTTCTCCTGTGCTTTCACTTGGAGTAGGTGATACTTTGAGGTGAAGGTGGGGGGCTGTGCCGTGCTCTTGGGATCCAAGACCTGGGCTGCTGCCCCGCTTTGGAAGTCAGACTGTTCCAGACTTGTGACTTGGATTCAGGAGTACTAAAAGGTTAGCATGTATGAATGAAAGGAGGAGAGGCGTGGAGTCAGAAAAGGCCTGCTTGAAGAGAGACTTCTGAGTTTAATTTCTGTATTTGCTTTCATTTATTGAAATGCTCCAGATCTCAAGAGAAAGATTGAATTTTGGGGGTGGTGTCCTCATAAATCTGACTTCTTTTTATGCCGGACTAAAATGTGAACAGAGGTCCTGAACATCACAGGAATCCAGATGAGAAACCCAAAAATCACAGGTTATGCACACATGGAGGTTGTATCAGAAGTTTTTTTTGAGAGAAGTAGGATTTATTGAATCCTTATGGCACAGGCAGTAAGTCTTGCCATCTCCTGGACTGCCCCAGGAGCATGTTCATTAACTCCCACCATCTTCTGCATTAGCATTGGCTTCTGTGCTCCATTTAGATTTTCTTTAGAGCATTACATAAACAACTATCATGTAAATACAGGCGTTTGTAATGGTGGTTTTAAATTAAAAAGACTTTTGGATTCATGCAAGTAGACACATGCTTGCACAAAATAACTTTTGGCTTTCCCCTAACACTTTTCAGAATAATTTAAAGGAAGAAAAGATTTGCAAACAGTTGTAAAAGAGCCATAAAAAACTGTCAAATACCAGACCTTCAGCTAATTGTAAACTGTTTGGCTGTTGGAAGTCATACAACATTGATCTCATAGTTGCTTCATTAAGAAGGTGCTTCTCTGGAGCCCAGGAGCTGCTTGCCTAGGTAGCCATGAGCAAAAATAGCAAGAGATGTTTGGCTTCTGCTATGAATGCCCAGTATAAACTAGAATAGCTCCAGGCAACTGAAGTATTCTGTACCAAAAAGGAAGGCAAGTGTTGCAGGGAGCTGAACAGGAAAAAGCTGCAGAGCTGAAAGCTGCTTTTCTCTGCTCCCAACTGCTTCACCCTAGAAAAGACACAGCATCTGCAGCCCTTTGCGGGCAGGATGGCAGAGGTGGGGTGTGTTTTGGAAGGATCCACTGGCACAAGAGGATGGAGCTCTGGGTGATGAGTGTGGTAGCACTTGCAGGCTTCCTCTCTGACTGACTGTCCTTATGGAGTATGGTTTAATTTTCAATTTTCAAAGGAAGATGTGAAAAAAAAAAAAATATCTTTCCTGGACAGAGAATTGGCTGACATCCCCAGCCAGCTGGTTAGTTGTCTATTTTTTTTTTTTCAGTATACCAAGGAAGACAAGCATTCATGGTCAGCTTTTTCTGATTGGGGGTAAAAAAAAAAAAAAAAAGCCAGTAGTCCATTTGACTAGATTGGGTGGAAAAACTTTTCTCTGAACTCAGCCCTAATTCTGCAGCTGGGCAGTGTTTTGCTTGAAGAACGTGCCTAGCTCTTGGAATTGTGTCCTTCCAGTGCTGCAAACTGGAGTGTCTGCTTCAGGGAAATATTAATAGCGACCCACTGGGTCTCATCCCCAGTGTGTTCACTCTCAGTCTCTATCCTTTAACCAGTTTCTAAAGCTCTATCATTAAATCTCTTTAAGAAGGGAAATTCTTGCCTTTGTGTGTTGGCTGGGCTGATGAATGGTCGCCTGTTATCTGCCTGGTCCATGACTGAGTCAGGCTGTCAGAGACACAGAGCTGAAGTCAAAGGGACTTTATTTCAGGCTTCTCTACCTCCCCTGGCTTAGCCATGGAGTGGATTCTCTTCCCATCTGTCCCTGAAGCAGAAACCTTGTGTTTGACAAGAGGGAGGACTGGGGATTTTATCTGGCTCAGCCATTTCCTTCTTGATTTCCTTCCCCTGCAGCAATCCTGTGCTGATCCTTCACCTCCAGCCACGGCTTTGGGACATGGCCTCCTTTGCAGTGATTTTTGCAGCTGCTAAACAAGGCGAGGGAAACCAATGTGTCATAGCTTGCCCCTGGTGAATTTGGACATCACCCGTATGTGCCCAGTTGCTTGAATTCCAAGTCTGCACTGGCAGATGAATGTCTTGCTTTGCAGGTGTTGATCTGCTACTTGGGAGGTTAAAATCGTGCAGGTTCTTCTACAAAAGTGTCAGCTTTTCTCTGAAAAGCTCACATGTGAGTTACCTGACAGCAGGGCTGTGCTTACAGAGTCCAGTGTGGGTGCACTCCTTAGCACAGGGTGCAGGTACATGACTGTCCAGACCAGTTTCAGTACAGGATATTTATTGGGTTAAAATAAATAAAGTTAAAGCATGCAGGCAGCGTGGTGTTCTCCCCTGCCCCAGAAGTAACTCCAGGTAGAGAGTGAGCTTCCTGACTTTAATCAAGGTTTTTCTGCTGATAGTTTCATTTTTACTAGGTGCTGAATTCCTGGCCAAGAGATGGTACAGGGGAGAGGATGGGGTGGACAGGAGGCAGCCAACAGTGCAGCACATAGATAAAGATCAGGGAATAGTCCAGCACTTACTTAATAATTCAAGAAGAAATTCCTGGACATTACAAATGAAACAATAGCAAATGGAAAAAAATAGAGCCCTGAAAACCATTTTTGTGCTCAGATTCATACCAGGTACATCACCTGTGCAGTGGTCTGAGGCACTGCATTTTGGTGTGACTTCTCCGATTCAGTCACCTTCCTCATCAGGAGCACATCAGAGAGTCACTGAACCACCCCATAGATTCTGGCCTGGCTGACTGTAATAACTCTCAGCTTTGTGTTTTATGTATGGTATGCTTAAGTGGTTTGGAGAGCATTAGGAAATAGGAAGGGACTGCACGCTGCTGCACAGCTTGGTCAAGGAAGCCCTGGTGAGTGATTCCCCCGTGACTCTGAGGTGGTGAGACCAGTTGGTGTTCCCTGCACAATCCTGCCCTTCTCTGACTCAATTGCTGCTCACAGTGAGTTCTCTTGTATCTTCTTGCCTCATCTTTTTTTTTTTTTTAATGTGTATCTTTATTTCCAAAGCTTTCTCCATCGTGAGGACCACTGTGTGGCTGCAAAGCACCACTCTGACTTGAGACTGCTTTTGCATCCCTTCATGGCTTTGTTCTGCCTTGCAGAGACAAAGTTTTTCCCCAGTTTTCCCAGCTCTCCTGTTTTGCCCCATTTTAACCACCTTCCTGTATCCCAGTCATCTGTACCTCTTCAGCGCATCAGTGCCACAAAGCTCAAATAGTCCCTGTCTGCCAGCAGCACTTCTGTTTCCCAATTACAACCCTTTCGGGTATGAGGGGGCCTGTCTCAGAGAAAACATCTTATTTTTGGACTCTCATCTGCAATGTGCTTTTATAGCAGCTCTGTCTGCCAGTGGAATGGGGCACTGGAGTCTGTCATGCATTGTCCCCTGCGGGGTAGGAGGGGAATATGAGATCCTTATCCTAGAGCGGGGCAGGCAGAGGTATAGGGGATGTGCAGCTGGGCAGAAAGTTCAGGAAAAATAGGAAAACCACGCGTGGACCTCCTGATGGAATCTCCAGCTGGTGGCTGAACTCCAGGGCTGTTTTTTCCCCACAGTGACAGCCTTAGTTGGTCTCCAGAAACTGCCACAATGTGGATACTCAGTGCCAATGAAATATGCACAGTGTGGTAAGCCACGGTGAGGATCTTGAGGGCCTGATGAACTTTGTGACAGCATTACTCTGTTGTAGGGCCACGACTGATGCAGGAATTGATTTCCCAGCTCAGGCTTCACCGTTTGAGCAGAGTTCATCCCTGTTTGCTTTTCATAATAGCATTATTACACCTCGCTGGCAGCAGGACAAGGGAGAAACAACCACGCAGCTTTTCATTCCTCGTGTGCTCCTGTGCAATAATGAACGGTGGTGAACACCAGCCTGTCAGGCTTGGATTTTGCATATCTGATATGTTATCAGCTGACTATCACGGTATTAACGCTAATGTAAGAGACTCCTGGTTTAACTCGGAATTTTCCAACAGCTGCGGGACAAAGACCCAAAGAGTTTCAATATTAAAGAAAAGGAGGGGAAAAAAGCAAAACCGTGCTGCAGTAGCAAGAATGCAAAAAAAAAAAAAAAAATGCATTTTTAAACTTTTCTTTTTCTCCTGATCTACTTTCTGTATGACTCATGAGCCGGGCTCTAAAATGGCCTCCAAACATGCATGCATAATTTTGCACATCCAAGTGTCTGCATATGCAGTGCTCTTAAATATCCCGAGGCGCTGGCTTTGCTGCTGGGGCGGAGCAGGGATGGGGCAAAGGAGCTCATCCCCAGCAGGGCCCAAATTTGTGTTAGCATCGCTTCCCTGATGGCCTTACCCAGCCTTCCGTGTGCTCTGGTCATCCACCAGCATCTGTGCAACCTGCTCCTCTCCACAGGTTTAGGCTGGGCTCGTTAGCTTGGAAAATGTGTCCATTTTTAGTGTTTTGTTTTGGGGTGGTTTTTTGTCTTTCGGGGTTTTTTCAAGAAGATGGGTGCTTTCTGAGTACATTGTGAGTATATTTCAAAAAGTAGCTGGACAGGGGAGGTCTGAGGCAGAGCCAGGCTTTGGAAAAAGTCACACGTGAAGCTTTAGAAATGAGGCCGTGAGCACCTTTGGGTTGATGGGATTTCTTTTTTTGCTTTTTGCCATGTATGCCAGTGGGTCCTGCCATCTCTGCTCATGCAATCCGCAAATAAATAGGCTAAAAGTGAAATCCACTTACCTCTTTTTTTTTTTTCTTTCAATGATTCCTGATGGAAACCCTTTTAAAGCAGTCATCTTATCTGTGCTGCTCAATTTTGTAAAATAATTAAGAGCTCTTAAATTGCTCGCAGGTGTCGGAACGGGGTTTTCACCCTCAGGAGGGGATGTACAAACTGTTTTCAGCTGAGGTAATAGAAGCCAGCTAAGAGCCAGTCAAGGGTGGCTCTTTCAACAGTTTATGATAATAAAGCCCAATTTTAGGGGCTGTGTGCAGGTGACTTCCCCTTTTCTCAAGGTGGCCTGTGTGTGCAGTGATACTCGACACGTGTTTCAGGTGTTACTGTTGGCTGGGGTAGGGTGAGCATACCTGACATAGCAGAAAGGTGTTGATTTGATTAAAATCTGCCTCTATTGTCTGGCAGAAGCCCTGAAGCCCCCTTTTACCCTTTTTGCTTGCAGAAAGAAGTGCAATTTTCATTCAGCATAGATGTTTCCCTTTCATCCCTGAAGCTAATTTTTTTTTTTCCTGCAGCAGTTTTGGTGAAATTATGTATCACTTGTGATAATTCATTTTAAAAATTCCTGAGCTGTGTGGCGTACTTTCATGAAAATTCATTTAGATAAAATTAGATATTATTGTTTAATGAGGTGGCATTTCAATTTAGACCTTGCATCATGCATATACCAAGAGTTTTTTATGGAATAGTTAGGTTCATTTGAGTAATAAAGGCTGAATCATGGGGGCTTTAATTCTTAATCGCTGTGAGGATTGTTATCTGTGGGATGTGAGCTGTCTTAGTGGTATTCAATCAAGTGTCCACTTAGCCGTGACCAGAAGTAATTGCTCCCAAGTGGGTTGCACAATGACCTGTTAATACTTGCTTTGACCCTCTGACCTTGTCTGCCCCATTGTTTAGGATTTTATAGCGAGCGAGTCTGCATTTCTGTGGGGTCAAGTAGATATGTGAGGTCAAACATTTTCTGATTACTCCATGGTGTACACTGTAAGTCTGTGGAGTTGTTGCATAGCAATAGTCACCGCTCCGGAGCAGGACGCGCAGGGTTGGGAAATTGTCTTCCTGAATGCACGTAAACAGTTTAATATTTTACTGAAAGAAGTTCATCTTGTAAATTAGGTATGAATAATACATTTGTAATTACTACTCATGTCTTTAAACACTTGTGTCTTAATTGGGTTGGGCATTTTTTTAATGTATTTGCGTTTTGTCTGGGATGTTAATTGTAACTTGCAGAGATGGCAGGTGAGTTGCGTGGACTGGGAATGGCTTCGTCCTGCATCCCTTTGGCACTTGGGCTTGTGTCAGTGTCTCTGGGTGAGTTGAAGTGGGGATTGCTTCATCCCTGCCTCGGACTGCTGCCACGGACTGTTTTATGTGCCTCTCACAGCCTTCCAGAATTAGTTTGACCTACTTGTTGATGACTGCGACCCGTGGCCGGTTGGGATGTCCTGTATTAATTTATTGGCCATATTTGAATGTTGCTGGAAGCGTGGTCATATTGTGCTGTCATTTGCAGGAGGACTGGCCATGCTGTGTAGCTGAAATGTGGTTATTTTCTTAGCAGTGTATCTGGCACAAACAAAGCCTTGGTATTGTTTGTAGCACTACTCCCTCTTTTCATGTCTCGTTTCCTCAGTTCGGTAGCCAAAACACTTCTGCACACCCTTCAGCCTTGGGGTCAGCTTTGCTCTTACGTGCCCATCTCTCTGCATTGCATCCCAGTGAAAATATTTTGATCATCGCTCCGTGAGCAGGGCTGCTGGGATGACACAAAGCAGTTGGATCAGGATACAGTTTGGGGACAAACACAGCTAGCGTTCCTCTGAGAGAGGCAGACTATAGGCAACTGAGTAAGCAAGAAGCGAGTGCTAGAGACAAAATTATATAGCATATGTGGGGGAGAAAAACAAAACAGTGACTCTGTTTCCACTGCCAGAATATTTCAAAACAAACAAACAAGAGCGTGCAGCAAAGCACGCCTTGCAGCGATGGGAACCTGGGGGTTTTCCTCACTACGCCTGAGGCTGTGTGTGGATCTGCTCTTGCCAGAGCGCTCTGGAGAGTTTGGACTGTCCCTGCTCCGATTCTCACTTAATGCTGCTTCACTGGATGGAGCCATCTCTTGTCCTGGGGCCTGCAAAGATGCCTGGTAATTGAGACTGGGAGTGGGGAGCTTCAGCCTCCTTCCCTTGGAGTCCAAAGGGTGGGGAGGCTGCAGGGGACAGTGCTGGACTGGCAGCAGTTCTTACCAGGTGCACATTTTAGGGCTGATGGTTATAAAAAGAGTGTATCAGGACAAGAGGAAAGGGTGTCAGGTTGTGCCCGGGAAGCGTGGTTTGGGTATTATGAAAAGTTTCTTCCCTGAAAGGATGGTCAGGCACTGAACAGTCTGCCTGGAGAGGTGGTGGAGTCACCATCCCTAGAAGTGTTCAGAAAATGAGTGGATGTGGTGCTTAGGGACATTGGTTTAGTGCTGAGCATGGCAAAGCTGGGTTAATGATTGGACGCTGGGTCCTGCATCAGGATGAACTCACTTTTGGGAGAAAAATCTTGTGCCCCATCCAGAATAAACAGAATATTTCTTAACTTTCGAAAGGAATGCGAGCAGATGCCATGGAAATGAAAGATCCCATTTAACACAGATACTGCAGCCTTGATCTTGTTTTGGTTTTTTGTTTTTTTTTTTAGATGTGGGAAAACATCTGAGATGTTGCAGAGGGTTTTGGGGAAGCCTGCGTTTCCCACACGCTTGGGTCTGTGCAATGCCTTTGTAGATGGTGTGTGGTTTGTGTCAATCGTCAGTCAGGTGCTAATGGTGATAGAGCTGCAGTCAGCCTCTGAACCCAGTGCTGAGCACATTGATCTCTGCAAGCATATTTATACAAGCTGGGGGAGCTGCAGGCTTGTAGCCACAGTTTTCAGCCATCTCTAGAGTTCTCTTCTGTAGCTCAGGCGAAGGCAGAATTCTACTTCAGCCTCAGACATTGCTGTGATGAGCCCTTCCTTTGCTGTGATATCAATTTAGCTATTTCATCTTTTCCCCTGCAGACTAAGCAGCAGCACAGATTGGCCGTTATAATTAATTTCGTGCAGGAAGCAAGAGCTGAATGTTCCAGCATCTCTGATTTTCATTTTGGTTGAAGAGAGCATTCCTCATACCTGCTACTCTTCCAGTTACAGTCCTTGCAAGGAAAGTATGACACTTCTCATGGGACTGGATCTGGGTTTGGAGATGAAGTTTTAGGGGATCAGTGCAGCATCCTCGTCGGATGCAGATTGGAGCAGCTGTTGATCCAAGTGAACAAAAGGATTAAAAAACCTTATGACAGTTTTTGGGGCATTTTGTGGTGCTTTGAGCTTTTCCTGTTATGACTGGTTGCATCGTGGTGCTTTTCTGAATCCGCTATTGAGACTGCATCACAAGAAAGTGAAACTCCTGTGTCAGCCCAGCCATGTCCCCATGTGATAACAGTGCCATGTGCCTCCTTCCATTAGTCTGTATTTTGAAAAGGTTTTCTTATTAATGCTATGTACCTGGTAGTGTGGTCCTAGGATGCCTTGCAGAGCAGCTTCTGCCAAGCACTGAGCAGCCCTAAGAGTTGTCAAAACTTTAAATGAGAAGCTGCGGCACTCAGCACCTTCCAGGATAGAGCAATTTTAAAAAGAAAAAAACCAGCCCCGCACAACAAAAAAACATGAGATGTAGTTATGCAAATTATGACCTTTAAATGCATTTTATATTTGGATTGAAGTTGCTAACGCATTCTTTCCAAGTTCTGTCTTTTCAGTGCAATTCTGCTTCAGGTGCTTCTCCTTTGTATCGGCGGAGCCGAGCGGTGCCGGTGCTGCGGAGGGAGCGCAGGACACCGTGACTGGGAAAAGCAGCCACGATGCTCTGGGACGGGTAGTGCTCAGTGAGAGAGGAGCCTAAATAGGTGGATTTTAATTTCTCTGGAGGGTCTGAGCACGTTAACGAGATGGCAGATTCCTCATTAGCTAGATGGATTAAAATTGGTATCGTGGCTGATGCCTATCCTGACTAATATGTGTAAGTAACAGCTCGCTCTACTAGAGCTATTGGATGTGGCTTGGGTGGAGGAGAGGAATTGGCTTCTGCGGAGGATATTTGCAAAAAGTCACATTTCCACCATATGTTAGCAGGAGTCTCTTTGGATTCAGGTTTTGGATGGAGTCCTCTGTTGCTGTAATCTGGTTTGTCCTTTTTCTACCACTAGTTCTGAATCATACCAACTACTTGGACTCTTCTCTGTGTTTCCTGAAGGACAGTGGGAACATTTCTGCTGGCTCAGCTGCCTTTCGCCTCTTACTTGATCTTGATGAAGAAGTAAGGTCTGGAGCACTGAAGGAGAAATTTTGTGTCAGTATGGAGTGAGAAGGGCTGCAAAAAAAAAAAAAAAATCAGGAAATTCTGCCAAATTAAAAAAAAAAAAAAAAGAAGGCTTCATGAACCTCATCAATCCTGATTTAGGTCTGGCTTGTGACAAATCATTATGTAGGAAGGGAGATATCCCTTTAATTTTTAATAGCTTTGCCGTGGAGTTTTATTAGGCAATAATCTGGATCCTGAGTGGATAAAAGATAAGTGTGAGGGCCAAGTAATTCTTTCCCCTCCTGTGCAGCCGGGAGAGGGAGAGAGGGGTCATGGTGAGCCGGCTGCCTCCTGAAGCTCAGAGCAGCATCCTTCTGTGTGCCACAGGCTCACCGAGTGCTTCCAAATGGATGTTTACAACATAAATATGTTCAGGATGTGGGTAGCGAGAGAAGTGTGGGAATAGACGCGAAGGTGCATGGGAGTGGGGATGCGAAGGGGGAGGTGTGAAGAGAGCCAGGAGAGTGTGATGCACATTTTGCAGATAACTTCTCTTCGGGTACCTCCTTCCAAAGCCTGGGTGTGGACTCTCTGCTCCTACCAGCGTGTCCTGGGGCTTTCTGTTTGCTGCAGAGAGGTTCTCTCCCCCGTCTCTGCTCACGTCACCGGCCCCTTCCTTCCAGAAGGGTTTATTTCCAGGGATCAGCAGCTGATAATGAGCGCGGATTGGTCAAGTAGCTTAATTTGTAGTTTGGTGGTTGGTGGTTGGCGTTTCTCAGCGTATTTCCCAGGCACTGAATGCAATAGACACTTCACTGGCACTTAATAAAGCAGTGCAGGGCACTCCTCGATAATACAATCCTTATGCCAGCCCGGCTGCTAAACCCAGGAGTCCCTCAGGCAGTAGTAGACAACTCCACTTGGCGTTGCTGCTTGTTTTACTCCTGTCTCAGATGACTAGGCAGCATTTCTGCGATTTTAAGGCAGCATGTTATTGCAGTATCTGGGATGAAATTACCACTTACAGATGTAGAGGTGACAATCTGGCTCCCTTTGGCTGTTGAGCTCTGGTGACTTGGGGAGGCTGGTGGTGTGGGGTACGTTCACTGCGTTGTGACAACTGGCAGAAATGAGCATCTGGCCCTCTCTTGTCATTTTTTCCCCCTTCTTTTTTTGAACATCTGCTCACCTGATTGTTTTCTGGTTTTGTTATTTTTTGTTCTTTTTTTTTTTCCTTTTCTGTGGCTCTTTTAATTTGTGGTGAATGTGTATTTAATGTAAGTAAGATGTTAGCTTCTGTCTAGTTTTTCAGCAAGCATTCCAGTAATTACTGGAGTACCTTTAAATGCTACAGCTGCTATTTCTAAGTTAGGGAATCACATTTTCCGAGCATTTATAACTGAATTCACATGGGTAAAACTTGGCATTCAGATTGCCGTCCCACATATCTTATTTTGTCTTGATCCTTTAAGTTAGCATATCAGCTTTGTATTTGATTAAAATGGTAAAAATGGCTTCTTGCTGCTTTGGGTGGGCTTGTAGTGGTGTTGTTTTATGAAATTATTTTAATTTTTTAAAAATTCCATTGTTTTGGGCTCTGAAATTACCTTTTTTGTTGGCCAGTGCTGTAGGCTGGTGTCTCTTTTTCTGTTTTCTTTTTTCTCCCCTCCCTCTCTGTCCTCCTTAGCCCTTATTAGTGTGAATCAGTCAGTATTATTTTAATATTACTTGGGGTTTTTATATTGCGTCTCTAAGGAACTTCTCAGAGCATGGTTTGATCCTTTCTGCTGATGTCAGGCAATCTCTTCATGCCAAAGGATGTTGGCTAAGACCAGGCTTCCCCCCGTGCCCTCGGCACTGTGAACTCAGTTTTTCCACGTGCTGCTGGAGAGCCGTGCACTGAGTTCCTGTTGGTTTTAGAAGACGTAAAAAACAACCACCACGGTTTTAAATTCAGCTTATCTATTCATCACAAATAGATGCATTCTGTCCGTAGGGCTGGGATGCCCCTGGATTGCTGCACTGGCAGCAGTGCTTTGCTTTGCATTATTGGAATGCTGGGTGGATTTGAGGATGTCCCAGTGCTGTCGTCACAGCTCCAGCCCAGCAGCTGCTCTGCAGCATGAACTGGCTCGCTCTCTTTTTCTCTCCCTTTCTTCTTTTTCAAGCTGTGATGTCTGGTCCAGAGGAAATGTGATTTTTGCGTTTTTTTCTGCTCAGAAAGTGTTGGTTTTGGGTTTTGGTTTTTTTGGGTTTTTTTTTGGTTTGTTTTTTTTTTTTTTTATTTTTGAAACCGTTTTCTGCCGCTTACAAGTTGAAATGTAACAAGGGGGGAAAAAAAGCCCGAAGGAAGAGATCTGAAATTTGACCTCCAAATATACTTAGTAGATGTGGTGGAAATTACAGAGCTTTTCAATGGAGGAAATAAGGTACAATGTGTGGTTTGTTTCTGTGGGCAGGTGTGCCAAATGTAGGGCAGATGAGTTAACAGTAAAACCTAAAGTGATTGATCTGGTAGAGCTAAGGACTTAAATAAATTATATTATTTAGTAACACAAATTTTGTGAAAAAGCCTCAGTCTTAGAATAAAAATCTGAGAATACAGCTGGACTTAATTAACTACTAGTATTAATTTATGCCATTGATATCAGCAATAGTTTTATTCCCATTTTAATATTTGAGTTGCTGAACTCTTACTTGCAGTAAATGTCCCTTTAATAGGACGTGTAAAATGATGTTTCACGTGTAGTTGTGCTTTGATTACATACATTCAGGACAGAAACATAGACAAGTGTGGAGGATAGATGGTGGAGTTTGAGTTGAACTCTGGTTTTATTTGCATGTTACTCGAAGTTGGTATTTATAGGCCCTGCAGTACTTGGTGCTCTCTGCTTCTGCCATGGGAGGTAGATTCAGATGCGTGAGCCTGGAGGAACACCCATTTCTTTCCCAGGATCAAGGAGGTCTGGAAAAGTTGTGCCCATGTATACAAAACTGTTTTAAAGTGAGTGTTCTGTATTAGAATAAATTAAGCTTTGAATGCACAGCCGATACCATTCGCTATTTTAAACAAGCAACATAATAAATACAAAAACTCAAATATTTTAGAGAAAATACTTGGAGAGTTGAGACGTTAATTTAAATATTAATTTTGCCACATACAATCTGTTTCACAGGGATTTAAAAAGCTTTATTGCCACCCTGGGTACATTGGAATAAAGATGAAACACCATCAGGGAATTACTGTCCTGCGAGCTGTCTGCAGGATGCTCAGAAAATGACCCAAAAATGCCCTGTCCATGGCGCTTGTGAGGTGCGTGGTGGGGTGGGTTCCCCTGCCCCAGGACCTGCAGGGAGAGCATCCAGACAGGACTGTGGATTTTGGCTCAGGGGCGTTCTCAGAATCGCTTAAACTCGGGGAATTCATAACTTTGGAATTCAGCAGATTTGCACAACTCTGTGCATCTGTGCCTCCGCCAGCGCGCGCCGGCTTCCTGCCTTCCTCACCCTGAGCATCCCGGGCTCAAAACCTCGTGATTAACAGCCCCACTCATGGGCTTGGGCTCCCGAGCATCTTATCAGCAGCTCTGGGAAGGTGAAGGCGGCCGCGGCCGGGAGCGTGCCGGGCGGGAATGGCAGTGCTGGGTGAGCCCAGGCCGGGCTGGGGCGGCTGCTCTGTGGTTTGTTGTGTCTGGTTTGGTTCCTACTTTTCAAGTTGCAGTTGCATTTGGTCATTCGAAGCTTATTTTCCTAGTCTGGCCAAGCCAGCAGGATCCCCGTGCGCTGCAGGGGAACATAAAACATCAGCCTTTAAGCTGGAGTGCTCAGTAGATAAGGATTTTAAAACTCTTGCATCATGCGCTGTGTCTTATGGGCTTACTTAGTATACTCCATTTGATTTAATTTAGATATTGAATAAGGAGAAACACTTTAAAAGCCAGAAAAAGTACTGCACGTTGTAGCGCCTCTTCTTTCCCCATTGCCTTAAAGACAGATGGCCGGGAGGGCCAGCTTAGGCTGTGATTACATTTATTTAATTGTAGGCAGTAACAGGGTGTTTTCAAACTGCTTAAAAATGATGTTACGCCTTATCTGTGAAGTGTTTCAAAAAGCCAGCAAGAATTCCTTGGGCTTTTGTTTTCTTTCTTCTTTTCTGTGACTAAATGTAAAGAGTAAGTTTTCAACCTTTTCAAGGATTAGGAAACGTGCAAAATTAGTGGATTATTTCAGTCATGTGCATGGAGAAGGGCATTAAAGTCAGTGGGTGGCTCTGCCAGTGGTGTCCCCCTTCCTTTCGCATCCCATAAATACAAATACAAACTGTGACGGAGTTGCTGTAAATGTTAGCTTGAGCACTGCTGGGTAACCATTTATCCTGCTAAAAGGTTTGGTTTGCTGCGTGTTTGTGTTGGCAGGGTTGGGGAAGGCTGGGGAGCAGGAGATGCTGTTGGATGGTGTTCCCAGGAAATAGGGTGACCCTCTGGTTTCCTTGGTGTGGGGCGGCAGCGCTGCCTGAGGGGTTGGACGTGGTGGCCGTGCTGGTGTCACCACCCCGCAGGAAGCTGTGACAAGGGGCTGTTGTCTATGCACAATATAGATTAGCAGAATAGCAAACCTGCCCCAGAACATTTTAGCGTAGCAGTGAGTGGGGAGCTGGCAGGAGAAGTGAAATATTTGGAAGTCGTAAAGGAAGCAGGTCCGGGGGTTCCGAGTTGGGATTGGGATTGCTTGCAGAGATCCCTCGGCTGGCCAAGATGCTTGTGCTGGATTTCATCACTGTAACAGGCTTGCGTGCCTTTCACTAAACACCACAAAAAGTGCCTTTGGATTATAACAGATTTGCATTTATTATTTTATATAGCATGTATTTATATAATACGTTCTTGCATTCATTTATATATATAGATAACTTTACATTTTAGACTATTAGTTATTGCATGAATCTGCTCCACCCTGCAGTAATCGTGGCTGCGCATTCTCTCTCAGTCAGTGAGAGCCTGGAGGATCTTCAGAGTGAGTGAAAATTATCCTAGACATAGGTTTAAAAAAAAAAATGGAGGGGAAAAAAAAGGGCAAAAGAAAAGCAGACCTCCCAAAAGCTGTGGTGGAACCCAGTATTAGCAAATGCTTCTAGGAAGTTTGACTGAGAGCCATATGGCAATGTGGGGAGTATTATCCATCGCTCCAGAAGTTGGTCTCTGAATCAGCCTATTGACTTCAACAGCACTTAATCATGTGTTTTAGTTCTTCTTTGAAAAGGCTTGCATTCCTGAATCATGTCCTCCGATTTTAACCACTAGACGGTACTTTGTTGTGTGGTAGCAGACAAGTTCAGTCATATTTCTGTGACTAAGTTTGCAAGTTGTGACTGCATCAATAGTGAAGTATGCTGATGAATATTCCCCTTCTTATCAGAATCCAAACATTTGCTGCTGTTCCTGAATTTTAGGGTGAGACTCAGTCACTTCTGGGAAGGAGTTGGTGAAATGCTGTGGGATGCTCTGGATGTTCCGTGTTCATCTGTAGCATTGTGGATGCTGTGGTGGAAACAAACAGAGGCGAAACCAGTGATCTCAAATTACTACCTTGAATTCTGTTTTCAAAATCCCAGAGTGTTGGTGGTGATCAAGCCCGTAAAATAAACCAAGAACCAGTCGTGTGGGTCCAAATTTGGATTGTATTTGGATGCTGAAGGGACTGCGGAGCCTCAGATGCGGCTCTGCTGTGTCGGGTGATTTGGACTCTGGTGGAAGAAAAGCTGGGTTTGTGTGTCTTTTTGGGATGTGCGAGTTTGTCTCCACAGCATCCACAAGTGCCCCCTGCCCTGGTGTTGCTGCCAGGTGCCACCCGTGGGCTGCAAGGAGCCAGGTCTCAGTGCCAGGAGGTCCCGTGGGCTCCGTTCGCAGCTGCCACAGAGCAGAAGTGCAGGGGAGCTTCATTCCTCTTTCTGCAGGAGTTCCCAGGGATTCCTGTTCTACTCTGTCCATTTTTAAAAGGATACTCAGGGCAAACCCCTATGCCACCACCTGGCTTAGCACACAGAGTGCAAAAAATCCCAGTCCCAGCCCTCTCCTGGTGAGGGGGTGCACAGGCTTCGCCTTCATCCCTAAGATTCATTATATTTCAGCAGAATTTTTTGTCTCACCTTTCTGTGTTTTTACAGCTAAAGCAGTTTTTACTTCCCAACTTTCAACATCTGGAATTCGGTTTCAGTTTATTAAAAAAAAAAAAATTCATAATCCGCAGTCTGGATGAAACACCAATGCCTTTGTATTTGTCCACAATTTTTAGTTTCAATTCTGTGTCCTTGGTAAATGCCAGAAGTCCCAAGTCACTGCATGTTCAGTAGCTGCCGTTCCTTAAGCTTAAACCTTTTTTTAAAATTTTTTTTGTCCCTGTTAGACACTTTTCTAATTGGGGATAATACCAAAATGATTAATCAAATTAAGCATGAGAGCAAAGTGGTTGGCGCACAAAGCTGTGTGTTGCTGCTGTGTTCAGCAGCGAGGTTCTCTCCCGGTAGCTGAAGTTCCTTAATGGGCCTCTTAGGCTCTGGGTTTTTTTGTTTTTTTTTTTTTTTTTTCAGATTAGTTCCATGCATTGATTATCTGTTCCATACCTGTAAGATTTTATGCCAAAATAGACAATCCATCTGTGTAACTGATACCTTGCATCCCTATGTGGTATTATTATTAACAGATTATTAAATTTTAGATAAAGGAGTAAGGAGGGGTGGCCTCATTGCTCTCTAAAGAGGGGGAAAAGGGAGAGGGAGGNGTTCACTTCTTGTTTGGACTTATAAATAACGGTGAGAGATTATGATACTTGTAGTGACTGGTGCTGCTGGGATAGATGAAGTTTCTTTAGCACAGCCTGACTAATGAGCTGGTTACTTTACTGTCCCGATAAGTTTTGTTCTTCTGCATTTCTGCCTTGTTTGCGGATGCTGAGCATTCCTGTATGTTCTGCTCCTGGAGGAGAAACTTCCTTGCTTCAGCTGCATTTTTCTGTGTTTTCTATAGTGATTGTGAGGGACAAGGAGGGGGCAGAATGAGTTGAGTAAATTAGACAACTGTTGGAAAAAAAGGGGGACATGCAAAATCAAGTGTTCTACTTGCGTAATCTGTTTAACACCAGCGAGCCACGGAGCCTTGTGGGACACGGGAATAAAAGGAACATCTGTGCAGGCCACATGGCATGCTCCGGAGGAGCCCTCCATCCCAGGCAGCTCTGCTCTATTTGCAAATAAAAGCTCCAACCAACATCAAAAAGTTGAGGTGGATCCCAGCTGAAAGGGGAGAACAAATGTTACCACTTGGTGCAATGAGGTTCCCCTTGCAAGCAGACTTTGTGGTCTTTTTAGGGATGCTTTGGACATGTGTTTCTAATGCAGTTTATTTAAATGGGGGAAAAAAAGAGGAAAAAAGGGGGGAAAAGGAAGAAGGTTATTTATTTTGAAGAAAAAAATTATCTATATTGAAACATTTTAGCTGAGCATCTCAAGCTGCAATCAAAATATATTAGGTAGAAATGAGAATAAGGATGTTAGGAGTTTTTTTGAGGGGGTGTATTTTGTTTGATTGTTTGGTGGCTGGTTTTTTTGG